>PVIA01005642.1:42244-111331 GCA_004024845.1 Tonatia bakeri
TCTCTCTCTCTCTCTCTCTCTCTCTCTCTCTCTCTCTCCCTCTCTCCCCCTCCCTCCCTCCCTCCCTTCCCTCTCTAAAAATAAATAAATAAAATCTTAAAAAAAAAAAAAATATTCACTCAAGTCTGAAGCTAGGCCAGGCCAGGCCTGGCCTGCTTGGAAAGAACCTTCAAGGTAAGGCCTTGGTCTTCACTAAGCCTCCAGCTCAAGTTCTAAAGTACAAACCATCCAAATGTCACACCCGCTCCTCCACCCTTGTGGGCACAATCCAGACTGGACCACAATGTCATGCCAAACTTACTCCTGGGGAAGAATAAAGGCACAATTTTCCCCCAATGCCTTCAACCCAGTGGGAAGCTCAGAAGTAAAAGGAATGAAGAAAAAAAGTAGCAGTGTGTGCTCCATGGACTTTGATCAGTAGTCAGAAGGTAGGTTGGGTGCTAGTGACTTCAGCTACTTAACTTACCATTTCTGATGTCTAGGGCTTGATACAGGTTATATTCCTGAACCTCTGCCTGACTGAGAATCATAAGCAGTCAATGCACTAATATTAAATGACTAAACATAACTACAGAGCAGTGAAAACTCTGGTTCACTGTATGCCAAGATTACCTGCCAGCCCTTTCTTCACTTCAGCCCTTCCCTTGACTATGGAAAGTAAATGAGAAGTGCAGTACCAAAAGCCTACAATGCTATGGATGGAAGAAGACCAACAGGATGGTCATGCTGAGACCAGACACCTCCGGAGGATGGGTGTCTTCCTCCCTCTTGTTCTCTGTCCTCATATCAGAATGAAAAGGCATGCAGTTGCCTTATCCTCCAGCAAAATTGAGTGATGTAGGGTCCAAATATAACAGCCCCATACCAGGTCTCTTTGTAAAACCATCTCTGATACATTCAGCCAGACTGACCCTCTTAGT
Source organism: Tonatia bakeri (assembly GCA_004024845.1). Lineage (NCBI taxonomy): Eukaryota > Metazoa > Chordata > Mammalia > Chiroptera > Phyllostomidae > Tonatia > Tonatia bakeri. The sequence goes on from PVIA01005642.1 coordinate 43,165, forward strand.
TGTAGAACAACCTAATCTGTCTCCTGTCTCAAAACTCTCACATGTGCCACTCCCTCCCAACACTTCAGTCACCAGCTCCCGTTTCTCCTTCAGATTTTATCATAGACTTAATTTCCTCAGAAAGGCCTTCCCTAGCCTCCAAACTATATTCTCCACATCTATTCATCCCTTTCTGCACATCCTGTATTGTCCTTCTCATAGCACTATCACAATCTATAATTCTGCAAATTTCTGCTTATTTCTGTAATGTCTGCCCCCACACTACTAGAAGTGAGGTACATAAAAGCAGGAACCACTGCTGTCCTGTTCACAATGTAAACTCAACTCCCAGCATATAGTAGGTTGCTTGGAATTTCTTGACTGAATTAATGTAATGAAACATCTTTACTTCTACAATGTCTAATCTTAAAGAAAAAGGTCACCTAGCCAAATCTTCAGGACACTAAGAATCTGGGGAGAAGAAATGAAAGAAAGCGAAAGAGCCAGGCCAGGTGCTCAAACAGCCCCCCACCAACTGCAAAGAGTGAGTAACAAAACAAACAAGGAACTGCCTAGAGAACGATTGGAGTCGTCGAACACCCAAGATGCCAACCCCCAAAGCCCACAGAGGCTTATAACTGTGATGCCATACATTTTTCAGGTGTCTTTGGGTTTTTCTTTGAGAAAATGCATGAAGAACTAAATGGTGAAACTAGCTAGCTGATGGAGGTGAGCCAGAGCCTAAGAGCAAGACAACAGGAACAGCATGATATCTCCACCCTCTTGCCTCTGGAAGCCTCCTCTCTTTCCCCAGCAGGTTTATTTTTATAATGGTAAACGAATCCCAAGTTCAAGTCTGGCCTCCCAAGTTCATAAGAACGTGGTGCTCCAGAAAGTTTACATTTGGAAGGGACTCTAGGCCCAAAGCTTAACCATCAGAGACAGGAACCTCTTTTTGTCATGTTGTCAAACAAGACCTGGACAGAGCAGGGGGTCACCCACTAGACAGCAAATATGACCAATGTATTTCTGGAAGGCCTCCACTTCCTTTACCTTCATAGACTATTTGTAGAACAACCACTGGCACCAGTCACAGGCTTGCATTATGCTCATTTCCCTGACCCCAAGCTCTGGGGCAAGTTTAAAAGTCCTCGTCCTGTCTCAGAATCAGGTCTGAATTAATACCCTTCCTTAAAAGAACTCTAGTAGCAAAGTGAAAACAGACACACTAGACAATGCCCTTTGAAAGCCCCAGCAGGGAAGGCTGGTGACAATGCAGCCCCCGGCTCTGAAAGAAACCTTAAGGTTAAAGGTTCACAGAGGCAGAAGAATTACCAAAGAACAAGTTTGTTCAAATTTCCTTCAGCAGATTTAAACAACCAGGGTCAAGCTGAGGATTGCCGGCAAAAACCTATGAGAAAACTCAATCCCTTTGAACTATGTAGAGAAAGGAAAATATACGGTCTGGGAGGGATCTATGTTATAGCTTTTTAAAATGTTCTTGAGAAATTCACCCCTCTTAATTCAAAATCAGTCCATTGAAGGATGTTTGAAAACTGCTTCTCTACAACAGAGCTTCTAGGCCCTCAGCGTGTGAGGTGAGTTGGGCTGTGGTTGCCTGTTCCAGGCATTGGTGTGCTGACCCTCTGTGGGCCATAAAATTAACCATCAGCCCAGCAGAAATCTGCTCTGAGTTAAATTACTTTGCTACACAAAGTGGCCTGAAAATGAAATATGAGGATTGAATTTCCATTGAAAGATTAACTCATCTAACCTCCAGGCAGACTTCCTCCACTGTGAACTCTGTGTGGCCAGTGATTTAAAGTACCACAGGAGGGTGGGCAATTGCTGCAGGCAGTGGGAAGTTACCTCTTCATTCATTCATCCATTCATCCATTCATTCATTCATTCATTCACCCATGTATGCATGTACCAAACATTTACTCTATGCCCCACCCTGTCCTGGGCCCTTAAAGATGGAGTTGAATGATAATGGGCCCCTGCCCTCAAGCAGATCAAGTCCAGTGGAAAACAAATCCAGTCAAAGGAAAATGACAACAGATGGGGAGAAAATGAGATGCTAGGGTATGCAGAGGATGTTATAGGCCTCAAACGAGGGTTACCTAATCCAGGCTGTGGAGGGCCGACAGTGACACTTCCCACAAAAGTCCATGTAGCTGGAAGCGTCTGTCCAGAGATCTGCAAGTAGTTCATTAAGCGTGGAGTCCAAAGAGAGAGACAGAGAGACAGAGAGACAGAGAGACAGAGAGACAGAGAGACAGAAACAGAGACAGAGAAACACAGACACATCCAGAAGGGCTTTGTCAACCACACGGAGGAGTTTGGCATTTATGCCAACAGGGAACAACTGAACATTTTTAAACAGGAAAGAAAAATAATTATATTTGCAATTTAGAAAGAGTTCCTAGCTACATAGGAGAAGGTAGTTTTTAAGAAGGGGCTGGAATCAGAGACTGTGAAAGAATGTCTTATGCATCCAGTCAGGAGCTAAAGGAGGCCCACCCTAATGACACAGCTATAGTTATGGAGACACTGAACAGGTTAGAGGACATGCAGAAGGGACAAGACCTGGTAACTGATTCATATGAAAGCGAAGAAGGAGGGCATGCTGAGGATCATATCAAAGGTCGTGCTTTGGGAGAATGGAGGTATCATTTCACTGGGAAGGTGAGGAAGTAAAGAGGGTGGTTTTACAGATATGGAGTCTGAGGCCTATGGTGTACCCTGGTAGGAACACCAGCCCAATAAGCAGTTAAATACTAAGGTCTAGAACCACCTATTCATTCTTAAATTAAATAAAATTAAAATTTCAGTTCCTTAGTTACACTAGCCACAGAGCAAGTGCTCAATAGCCCCAATGGCTAACAGCTACCATGTTGGACTATGCCACCACATAACATTCCCATCATCACAGAAAAATCTGTTGGAAAGTGCTGATCGAGCCCCTGCAGAGATTTTTTTAAACACTGTCGGCCCTCTCTTAGCCATGGGGAAAGCTAATGGCAAACAATATGCTGGCAAAAACCAGCTTTCCTTCCCAATCTTTTCTTGGTCGACTTCTCTGTGGACATCAAATAACAAGTATTCAAAAAATGGAATCTGCCTTATGTAACATCTTTTTTGTCTAGAGCATAAGTTCTAAGGATGATCTCTGAATGTGCCCTGGATCATTTTAGAGAACAGAGAACACTGAGTACTTAAGCACACACACACAAGGGTCTTTGGTGCTTATGGCATAAGGCCTGAAATTCACCTGCAAATGACCATGAACACAGGTATTTTTATAAAAGTGCCACAATGGGGAGGCAGAACTCTAGTCTTGATGTCAGATGACCAAGGACAAGCCATTGACCCTTCCAGAGCTTTAAGCAACCCAAATAAATCTATGGTAAAGGATGAAGCCACAAGGCCAGGCAGGGCAGGTGTCTGAGGCCAAGCAGGTCAATGCTAACAATTCCAAGCACTAACTTATTTTTTTTTTTAAGTCAGGTTTATCTTTCAGTAGCACCTGTGCAAATAAATATCCTCAGGAAGCAGGTTAGAGACAAAGGAAATTATTTTAGTCTTCCCCCAAGACAAGAGAGGCATCATCATAACAAGAGAGATATAGAAAGAGGGAAAGTCAACTCTCTCAACAGCAAAACTTGTTTCTTCTCCTGCCAAGAGAGGATAACTGTGTTAACTATGTCCTTCCCACTCCCTCCCTATCCAACCAAGACCACTTCAAAGCAGCAGGAGCCTAATCACACAGCACAAGAAAATAAAAGAACCAATTAACAAAAAACAACTCAAATAATCCAGGGCAGAATGGAAGAAGAAATCTCTATTTTTTTACTGTTGTTCAAATGTAGTTGTCTCCACTTCCACCCCACCATGCCTCCCACCCCACCCATCCCCACCTCTCCCCCTCAAACCTACCCCCTTGACAAACTGACTCATCCATAACTGTTCCTCAATGAGCTCAGGGCTAAGGTTGGAGACTGGCTCCTGGGCAAATCAGGTCCTCAGAAATCAGACTGGGTTAAACACCTGCTCCATTACTGGACTTTGGAGTCCCGTTTTTATGAGCTATGCAATATAGAGGAGAAATACCATCCTCAGGACCTGGCTTGGAGGGTGTAGTTAGATGATCAAGGGTCTAAAAGAGTGTCCAGCAGACAGTAGTGGTTCCCAAAACATTGATTCCCCCTCATACCTCCTTAGTGGCAAATGGCTCTTCAGCCTTTGCTCAGCCTCCCATATCCACACCCCAGAGCCACACTTTCCATCCTGATGGTGCCCTTCTGCCAGTGGTGTCACTCTCCCTCTTCTCCCTCTTCCAGCAGAACTGAAAGTTATAGTAGCAATGGAGAAAGGGATGTCCAGCCTTCAGAACACTTGTCACATGCCCTCTTCTCAGGCTCTTCAAAAGCCACCAGAAAAGATATCCCAGCTTAAAATCCACCCACCACACACACAAGAGGCTCTCCAACCTCCTGAGCTCTGGGCCATACCTACCTCTACAGCTCACTTACACCTTGATGGTTCTGTGAACTTCATATTCCAGTGCTTCCTTCATTGCTGTTCTTTGTCTACTCCAAGTCCTCCGGCTGGAAAGCATCCTATCTTCTCCACTAGCAAAATCTCAATCATCCTTCAAAGTCAATAAGATAGCCCCTCCTTCTCACTTAACTCATGACTGATGCCCCAGTTTCACCACCTTCCACTTCCCCCACACTTCAAAGTGGCAGCTACTGACTGTTCCTCTTCTTTGGCCAAATATACTCTCATACCGCTGACCACTCAGGTTGTGCCTTGGGTCAGCTGTGCCCTTTCTTTTTTTCTGCCAGGAAACCTCTAGTTCACCCTTCTACGGCATACACATTTTATGTTCCTTTTCATAAACCCCTTAAAACTGAGCATCTTATCTTAACTGGCCGTTGGTGATACCCCTGTTCTTCCCTCGCCTTGGGACTAGGAGGTTCCTTGAACACAGGCACATACCCACATGCCCTCACTTACAAAAAAAAAAAAATACACAATATAGGTTTGCAGAAATTCTGAATAAGTGGTGAATACAAGCCCAAGTATCTCCAGGACTCAGAGGGGTAACAGAAAGAAGACATTCTGAAGAGCACATACCCCTTCTGTTCAGCCACCGGCCATACTAAAGCATGGCTCCATGGACATGAGAGTCTCCTTGTTTCCAGACAAGCCAGAAATCTTGGTTGTAATATGGGATCTCCTGATTTTTAAATGCTGGTGACAAGTTTTTTAACTTTTAAAAAATGTTGTATAGGCCATTAAAACATAGCTGCAGGTCAGACCTTGGGCAAGACCCTAATGTGGAATGAGATCCTACCAAGGAAAGAACAGTAAGATGATCTATCTCCTGCCAAGCACTAAGGACAGAATGGGCAGATCCATGTAGAGGACAGAAGGGACCCTAACAGACCTTCCAGAAACAAGCAAATGGCACTTGCTACAAACCTACCACACCCCAGATAATGTGTTAGGCACATTTAACCCTCTCAATATTTATTCATTTATTTAATTCAACTCAACTCAATTATTTGTTTAACTCAAATATTATTGAGTAAAGATAATCCACAGAATGAGAAAATATTTACAAATCATATATCAAATAAGGGATGGTATCCAAAGTACATAAAGAATTCTTACAATCCATTAATAAAAAGACAAATAACCCAATTAAAATAGGGTAAAGAATCTGAATAGAGAGTTCTCTAAAGATATACAAATGGCAACAAGCACATGAAAACATGTTAAGTATCACTAGCCACCAGGGAAATGAAATGAAAATGCACTGAGATGCTAACTCACACCCACTATGATGGCTATAATCTAAAAGACAAACTGATAACAAGTGTTGGTGAGGATGTGGGGAAATTAGAATGCTAATGCATTGCTGGTGGGAAAGTACAATAAAAATGATGCAGCTGCTGTGGAAAACAGTCTAGCAGTTTCTCAAGAAGTAGAAATAAAGTTACTCTATGAGCCAGCAATTACACTCTTAGGTCCATACCCAAGAGAATGAAAGCATAGGTTCACACAGAGACTTGTACACCAATGTTCATGGCAGGATTATTTATAATGCCAAGACATGAAAATAATCCAGATGTCCTTCAACTGATGAATGAATTAAAAAACAAAAAAGTGGTCTATACATATAATGGAATACTATTCAGCCCTAAAAAGGAATGAAGTTCAGCTGGGGGGAGGGAAATGTGGAGTTACTGTTTACTGGGTATAGAGTTTCAATTTTGTAAGATGAAAAGAGTTCTGGAAATGGGTATCACTGAACTATAAATATAAAAATGGTTAATTATTTCCGACCAAGATGGAGGCGTAGGTAGACACACTGTGCCTCCTTGCACAACCAAAATAAGGACAACAACAATTTAGAAATAAGACAACAACCAGAAATGACAGAGAATTGATCTGTATGGAAGTCGGACAACCAAGGAGTTAAAATAGACACATTCATCCAGACCAGGAGGAAGGGTGGAGCTGGGCAGCCAGGCAGAGAGGGGTTGAGGCAGGAAAAGTGCCTCAGGCATCCCAGGCATGCAAGACATCAGCGGGCGGACTCTGGGGACACAGATGGTGGCTGGCAGACCCAGTGAGGCCACAATTGTGAAGCAAGGCACTGCGCACAAGGCAGCTGGCTGACCGGGTGGTCCCACATTCGCATGCGCAGATAAACCAGGCAAAATTGGGGCTCGAGACAGACCAGGCAATCCAGGGTCTCAGTGCCGGGAAAAGAGAGCCTCAAGACACTGATTGAAAACACCTGTGGGGGTTGAGGTGCAGGGAGAGACTACAGCCTCACAGCGGAGTTTGTTGTAGAGACCCACAGGGTCCTAGAACATGCACAAGCCCACCCACATGGGAATCAGCATCAGAAAGGCCCAGTTTGCTTGGGGAAGAGGCAGAAGGGACTGAAATCCCACAGACAGTTGAGCAAACACCATTGTTCCCTCTTGGACCCTGCCCCCACATACAGCATCACAACCCAGCAACTGGGTTGCCCCGCCCAGTTCAAAGCACTGGTGATCAGGATGCTCACAGAATTGGTTGAATTTGGTCGCAAATTAGATGAAAAAATAAAGGCTATCCTAAGTGAAATGAAGGAAAATGCACAGGGAACCAATAATGATGGGAAGGAAACTGGGACTCAAATCAATGGAGTGGACCAGAAGGAAGAAAGAAACAACCAAACAGAAAAGAATGAAGAAACAAGAATTCAAAAAAAATGAGGAGAGGCTTAGGAACCTCCAGGGCATCTTTAAACGTTCCAACACCCAAATTATAGCCATACCAGAAGGGGAAGGGGAAGAGTAACAAGTGGAAAAGTTATTTGAACAAATAATAAAGGAAAACTTCCCCAATCCGGCAAAGGAAATAGACTTCCAAGAAGTCCAGGAAGCTCAGAGAGTCCCAAAGAAGTTGGACACAAGGAAGTACACACCAAGGCATATCATAATTACATTGTCCAAGATGAAAATGAAGGAGAGAATCCTAGAAGCAGCAAGAGATAAGGACACAGTTACCTACAAAGGAGTTCCCATCAGATTGTCAACTGATTTCTCAAAAGAGAACTTGCAGGCAAGAAGGGGCTGGAAACAAGTATTCCAAGTCATGAAAGGCAAGGATCTACATCCCAGATTGCTCTATCCAGCAAAGCTTTCATTTAGAATGCAAGGGCAGATAAAGTGCTTCTCAGATAAGGTGCAGTTAAAGGAGTTCATCATCACCAAGCCCTTATTATACAAAATGTTAAAGGGACTTATCTAAGAAAAAGAAGATGTTCAAAACCATGAACAGTAAAATGACAGCAGACTCACAATTATTAACAACCACACCTAAAACTAAAACAAAAACAAAACAAACTAAGCAAACAACTAGGACAGGAATAGAACCACAGAAATGGAGATCACATGGAGGGTTAGCAACAGGGGAGTGGGAGGAGGAAAGAGGGGGAAAAGGTACGGAGAATAAGTAGCATAGATGGTGGGTAGAAAATAGACAGGGAGAGGGCAAGAATAGTATAGGAAATGTAGAAGCTAAAGAATTTGTGACACCTGGACATGAACTAAAGGGGAGAATTGTGGATGGGAGATGCTGTACAGAATGAAGGGGGGAAATGGGACAACTGTAATAGCATAATCAATAAAATATATTTTTAAAAAATGCTTAATTAAGATGGTAAGTTTAATGTAATGTGTTCTTTACCACAATTAAATATAAAAATAGACTTTGAAAACAGGAATGAAGTATAATTCATGCTACAACATGGATGAACCTTGAAAGCATTACATTAAGTAAAAAAAGTGAGACACAAAAGGCCACATATTGTATAATTCAATTTACAATACATGAAATGTCCAGAAAAGGCAAATCTATAAAGACATTAAGTAGATGAGTGTTCGCTTAGGTCTAGGGGAGAGGAGAATGGAGAGTGACTGCTAATGGAGATGGGGTTTCTTTTTTTTAGTGATGAAAATATTCTCATATTGTACAATAGCTACACAACTCTAAATATTCAGGGAAGGCAAAAGTAAATTTACAGTTGTGAGTACATGAAACACAGAGGTTTTTTTTGTATTACTATTTGATTATTGCATTATATATTTATATTATTAGGTTTATTATTGTTGTTGTTATTTCATATCCTTACTTATGATTTAACTTTCAGGTAATGATGGCTGGTAATTTAACAAACAACTGTAAAACCACTTTTCCTCACCCCTGTACTGAAAACCACTGAAGTGTATGTATACTTGAAATAGGTGGATTTATGGAATGTGAATTATATCTCAATAAAAATGTTTTAAAACATTATTGAATATCTACTATGTGTCTGGCCCACAGAGTGATTCATACATCTCTGTCCCTGTAATGTCCCCTGTGAGGTTAATGGGAACAACAAGTGGAAGCCAGATAGGCAGAAGATGGCAGGGAGGTAGGTGGGAGCTGAATCCACTGACTCATGCACCCACTGGGACACCTAGCTGATCTTCTGAAGAACGGAGTGAACAGTCAACTGGAGAGAGAGTCAACAGAATCCCAGCTTATATGAAGTTTGGAAGCCCAACATTACGGAGGATGTTTAAAAGCACACGCCCCTGACCACATACAACGTAAAGTGGGAGTTGTGAATACCAGTAAATCCGCAGGAAGAAAGAACCCACCAACAAAGGAGCCACCAACAGATAAAACCCAAGAACAACAAGGGAGACCACACAAACAGAAGGGCAGCCCTAGAGCATCCAGACAAACACATCAAAGAGATCAAACCACTGAGTCCCACAGAACTCCTACCACAGAAGTTCACCAGATAAAGACAGTGAGCAAAGCAGAGCATTGGGAATTGCTCACACACACACAAAAAGACTCACCTAAAATGGGGAGACAAAGAAAGAATCTGCAATCAAAAGGAATAGAAAAATCCCCAGAAAAAGGGCTAAATGAAATTGAGGCAAGCAAACTATCAGACACAGATTTCAAAAGAATGCTTATAAGGGTGCTCAAGGAACAAACAGACATCTACAAGAAACTGAGTGAGAACTATAATAGTATGAAAAAGGACACAGAAATATAAACAAGAACCAGGAAGAAATGAAGAATACAATTTCTGAAATAAAAAACACACTAGAAGGAACTGCAAGCAGGTTGGATGAAGCAGAGGACTGAATTAGTAAGCTGGAAGACAAAGTAGACAGAAATGCCCAGGTAAAGAAGCTATATGAAAAAAAAAAACAAAAAACTGAAAAAAATACAAAGAGAGCCTAAGTGACCCACAAGACAACATGAAATGCAATACCATTCGAACGATAGGAATGTCAGAAAGAGAAGAAAAGGAGTGAAGGATACAAACCCTGTTTAAAAAAATAATGACAGAAAACTTCCTAGTTTGGAGAGGGGAAGAACCATACAAGGTCAGTAAGCACAGAGGGTCACAATCAAGATGAACCTAAAGAGGCTCACTCTAAGACACAGCATAATTAAAATGCCAAGTTTTAAAGACACAGAGAGAATCTTAAGAGCAGTAAGGGAGAAACAAGAAGTAACATTTAAAGAAGCTCCAATAGACCAGCAGCTGATTTCTCAACAGAAATACTACAAGCCAGGAGGGAATGGCAAGAAATATTCCAAGTAATTAAAAGCAAAGCCTGCAACCAAGACTACTCTACCCAGCATGGGTCTCAATTATAATGGAAGGTGAAATAATGGCATTCCTAGACAAAAGAGAGTTGAAAGAATACACCACAACCAAACCAGCACTGCAAGATATGCTAAAGGAACTGCTTTAAGAAAAGGAAGGAAAAGGCTGAGAGAAAGAGAGAGAAGAACACAGGTACAAGGTGGAAAAAATTAATTAGAGGACCTGTCAATAATAACCTTAAATGTTAATGGATTAAATGCTCCAATCAAAAGGCATAGGGTAGCTGAATGGATAAGAAAACATGACCCACACATATGCTGCCTACCAGATACCCACCTCAGAACAAAAGACCTACGCAGACTGAAAGTGAGGGGTTATAAATAAATTTTCCAAGCAAATGGACAGGAAAAAAAAAAAAAGCCGGGGTAGCAATACTCATATCAGACAAAATAGACTTCAAGAAAAGGGCCTTAAAGAGAGACCCAGAAGTTCACTTCATAATACTCAAGGGAAGAATCCACCAAAAAGACATAAATATTGAAAACATATATGCACCCAACACAGGAGCACCCAAATACATAAAGAAAATCTTAGAGCACTTCAAGAAAGATATTGACAGCAACACAATTATAGTGGGGGACTTTAACGCCCCACTGTCAAAAATGGACAGATCTTCCAAACAAAATATCAACAAGGATATTGCAGCATTGAACAATGCCCTAGACTGAACAGATTTAACTGATATATATAGAACCTTTCATCCCAAAAAAGCAAAATACACATTGCTTTCAAACACATATAAAACATTTTTAAAGACAGGCCACATGATAGGACACAAAACAAACCTCAACAATTTCAAGAAAATGGAAATCATATCAAGCATTTTGTTAGACAACAAGGGCCTGAAACTAGAAACTCACCTCAAAGAAAAAACTCAAAAACACTCAAACTCATGGATATTGAATAGCATGCTATTAAACAATGAATGGGTTAAGAATGAGATCAAGGAAGAAATCAAAAACCCTCTAGAAACAAATGAAAATGAACACACAACAGACCAACACTTATGGGACATGTGATGGCAGTCCTGAAAGGGAAGTTCATAGTGATACAGGCCTACCTAAAAAAGATAGAAACATTTCAAATAAACAGCCTAACCCTACATCTACAAAAACTGGAGGAACAACAACAAACAAAGCCAAGAGCAAGTAGAAGGAAGGAAATAATCAAGGCCAGAGCAGAATTAAACAACAGAGACACTAAAAGAACACTCTGAGAATCAATAAATCCAGGAGCTGGTTCTTTGAAAAGATAAACAAAACTGAGAAGCCTTTAAGCAGACTCATCAAGAAAAAAAGAAGACCTAAATAAACAAAATTAGAAATTAAAGAGGAGAGATTACAACTGATACCACAGAAATATAATAAATTGTAAGAAATTATTACAAACAACTATATGCCAAGAAATTTGAAAACCAGGGTGAAATGGAATAATTTCTAGAAAAATATAATGTCCCAAAATGACATAAAGAAGGAACAGAAAGCCTGAATAGAGCAATAACTGCTGATGAAATCAAAGCAGTAATCAAAAAACTCCCAGCACACAAAAGTCCTGGAAGAGATTTTCACAGGAGAATTTTACAAAACGCTTAAGGAAGAGCTGATTCCTATCCTTCTCAGTCTATTCCAAAAAATCCAGGACAGAAGACTCTCAAACTCTTTTTATGAACACAGTATCATCGTAATCCCAAAACCAGATAAAGACACAACAAAGAAAGAAAACTATAGGCCAACTTTGCTGATGAACATAGGCACTAAAATCCTCAACAAAATATTGGCAAACCACATCTAACAATACATTAAAAAGATAATACACCATGATCAAGTGGGGTTCATTCCAGGGATACAAGGATGGTACAATATTCATAAATCAATAAACATCATATATCACACAAAGAAAAGGAAAGACAAAAATCACATGATCATATCAGTAGATGCAGGAAAAGTATTTGATAAGGTACAACACCCATTTATGATAAAAACACTCAGCAAAGTGGGAATAGAGGGAGCATTCCTCAACATAATAAAAGCCATATATGAAAGAACTACAGCCAACATCATGCTCAATGGGCAAAAAGTAAAAGCTTTCCCACTAAGATCAGGAACAAGACAAGGATGTCTGTTTTCACTGCTTCAATTCAACGTAGTATTGGAAGTTCTTGCCATGGCAATCAGACAAGAAAAAGAAAAAAAAAATCCAAATTGGAAAGGAGAAAGTAAAACTGTCACTGTTTGCAGATGATATGAAAGTATACACAGAAAATCCTATAGACTACACCAAAAACCAGCTCAACCTAATTAGTGAATTTGGCAAAACAGCAGGATTCAAAGTCAATATTCAGAAATCGAAGGCATTTTTGTACACCAACTCAGAATCAGAAATCAGGAAAAAAAATCCCACTTGCTATAGCAACAAGAAAAATAATGTACCTAGGAATAAACCTCACCAAGGTGAAAGACCTGTACTCAGAAAACTACACAACACTGAAGAAAAAAATTAAGGAAGACACAAATAAATAAAAGCATATACTGTGTTCATGGAATGCAAGAATTAACATCATTTAAATGTCCATATTACCCAAAGCAATTTATAGATTTAACACAATCCCTATTAAAATACCAATGACATACTGAACAGATACAGAACAAACATTTAAAAAATTTATATGGATCCATAAACAACCCTGAATAGCCATAGCAATTTTGAGAAAGAAGAACAAAGTAGGAGGGATCACAATACCTGATATCAAACTATATTACAAGGCCACAGTAATCAAAACAGCATGGTACTGGCATAAGAACAGACACATAGACCAATGGAACAAAACAGAGAGCCCAGAAATAAACCCAAGTCTCTATGGTCAATTAATATTTGACAAAGGAGGAAGAAGCATAAAATGGAGTACAAATAGCCTCTTCAACAAACGATTTTGTGCTATCTGGACAGCTACATGCAAGAATATGAAACTCAATCACCAAATTACACCATATACAAAAATAAATTCAAGGTGGATAAAAGACTTACATATAAGTCGTGACACATAAAAGTCCTAGAGGACTCCTAAACAAGGCAGGAAAACCTCAGCCATTTTCCACGCAGCAATACTTTCACTGATATATCCCCTAGAGCAAGGGACATAAAGGAAAGAATAAACAAATGGGACATCAACAAAATAAAAAACTTCTGCATGGCTAAAGAAAATATCAGCAAAATGAAAAAGGAATCAACTGTATGGGAAAGTATATTTGCAAATGACACCTTGGACAAGGGTTTGATCTCCAAAATATATAAAGAAGTCACACAACTCCACCCCAGGAGGATAAACAACCCAATTTAAAAATGGGCAGGTGTTCACAGCCCCTGTTGCTCTCTAATACCAGCACCTCCTCCAGCTCACCTAGCTCCAGCTGAAAGAGAAGGGGGTAAGTAAAGAGGTTCCTATACCATGGCTCATACAAAGCAGACTGCCAACAAATCGACTGGTGGTAAAGCACCAAGGAAGCAACTGGCTACCAAAGCTGCTGGTAAGAGTTCCCCCCACTACTGGAGTGGTGAAGAAACCTCATTGTTACAGGCCTGGTACTGTTGCACTTAGTGAAATTAGACATTATCAGAAGTTGACTGAACTTCTGATCTGCAAACTTCCCTTCCACAACTGGGGCAAGAAATTGCTCAGGACTTCAAAACAGATCTGCATTTCCAGAGTGCAGCTATTGGAGCTTTGCAGGAGGCAAGTGAAGCCTATCTTGCTGGTCTTTTTGAAGACACCAACCTGTGTGCTATCCAAGCCAAATGTGTAACAATTATGCCAAAAGACATCCAGCTATCACGCTGCACACATAAAGAGTGTACATAAGAATCCACTATGATGGGAAACAATTCATTCTTTAAAAAAAATTCTTCTCCCTGTTATTTTTTAAATTATTTTATTGTTGTTCAATTACAGTTGTCTGCATTTTCTCCCCACCTCTCCCCGCCCACCCCATCCAAATCCACCTCCCTCCCTTGCTTCCACCATCTCCCTTGGTTTTGTCCATGTGTCTTTTATAGTAGTTCCTAAAAACTCTTCTCCTCACTGTCCCTTTCCCTCTCCCCTCTGGATATTGTTAGATTGTTCTTAATTTCAGTGACTCTGGTTATATTTACAATAGCCAAGTGCTGAAAGCAACCTAAGTGCCCATTACCAAATGAGTGGATCAAAAAACTATGGCACATTTACACAATGGAATACTAGGCAGCAGAAAGGAAGAAGGAGCTCCTACCCTTTGTGATATCACGGATGGAACTGGAGAGCATTATGCTAAGTGAAATAAGCCAGGCGGTGAGAGACAAATACCATACACCTTTAACTGGAACATTATCTTCTTCCTGTTATTGGTAGTTCTGAACGGTAGACGCATTTTTCTCATGGTGTCAAAAAGGTACATAAGTGTATGTTTGCAAGTGGAAAACAGGGAACAGAAATCAGGTATTGGCTGTTTTTCCATTTTCATTTGTGTGTGAATTTTTTTAACATAAATGTGGGGACATACGGCATTAATGCAAGTCAAGGTGTTTCAGTGAACAAGTTTCAAGTAGTTCAACTTTATAACAATATAAATAAACCTGTTAAATTTTTCTGGACCATGTCAGTATTTGGATTTTTTTTTTAAACAAGTAAATTTCTTATTGATGGCAACTAAAAAATAATAATAATACAATAAAAGAAATATAAAATAAAAAATGGGCAAAGGACTTGAACAGACACTTCTCCAAGGAGGACATACAGAGGGCCCAGAGACATGAAAAAATACTCAGCATCACTAGCCATCAGAGAGATGCAAATTAAAACCACAATGAGATACCACTTCACACCAGTCAGAATGGCCATCATAAACAAATCAACAAACAAGTGCTGGAGAAGTTGTAGAAAAAAGGGAACCTAGTGCACTCTTGGTGGGAATGCAGACTGGTGCAGCCACTGTGGAAAACAGTATGGAATTTCCTCAGAAAACTAAAAATGGAACTGACTTTTGACACGGCAATACCACTGCTGGGATTATACCCCAAGAATCTTGAAATGATTCAAAAAAACCTATGCACCTCAGTGTTCATAGCAGTACAATTCACAATAGCCAAGTGTTGGAAGCAACCTAGGTGCCCACCAGTAAATGAAAGGATCAAAAAACTATGGCACATTTACACAATGGAATTCTATGCAGGAGAAAGAAAGAAGGAGCTCCTACCCTTAGCAACAGCATGGGTGGGACTGGAGAGCATTATGCTCAGTGAAATAAGCCAGGCGGTGAAAGAGAAATACCATATGATCTCATCTATAAGTGGAATCTAATCAACAAAACAAATAAGCAGGCAAAATATAACCAGAGACATTAAAACAAAGAACAAACTGACAGTAACCAGAGAGGAGAGGGGAGAGAGATAATAGGGGAAAATAAGGGAAGGTCCATCAAGGAACATGATAAAGGACACACAGAAAAAGCCAAAGGGGGTAAATTTGAGGGTGGGAGGCAGGGATGGGTGGGGCGGGGGTGGAGACGGCATGGTGAGGTGAAAATGGAGACAACTGTACTTGAACAACAATTAAAAAAAAAAAAGTGGAAGCCAGCTTGCAGCAGAGGAGTGGAGGCATGAGGTGAAACTGGAGCTCAGCCCATGAGGGCTCATTCTGCTCCCCACCCCACCCTACCATGAGGCCACCTCAGAAATGCAAGGCTCCACCTCACCAGGACTGAAGCCTCCAGATTACCGGAAGCACTAGAGCTACATATATTATCATCTTCATTCAGCACAGTCTACAAGTCATAAGAAGGCTCTAGCCAACAAAGAATGACAGAGCAGAGGGGGAGGGGGAGAGGATATGTTCCAGGGCTTAATTTATGAGTTGCTTCCTGGGATGCCTCCTCAAATCTTATTTCAACCTGAATGGGATGACTTTGAAGGAAAAACCCAAGAAGAATGCTGAGAGAAAACAAAGAAGATGCTAAGTGAGAGGTTTAAAAACAATTAATTTTAAATGATCACAGATTTACCAAAAGCTATGGCTATGATTTACTTCTGACTTTGATTATAACCTTCCAGCAAAAATATCTGCCTCAAGAAGGCAAAGTCTTTGCGTTATTTTCCATTCCTAGCATGACTACAAAAATATTCTTTGATTTAACATTTGATAAGTTTTTTCTAAAGGGCAAGCCCCATGAGAAGAAAAATGTACCCCAACAGAATGAAATATGACTACCTGTTGCCATTTTTCTTTCCTGTTGCTTCCTGCTCAAATATTCTGCATTAATTTAAACTCAAAGCTGCATCTCTGATGTGCTACTCCCACACTGTCACCCAAACTGAAATAAAGTCACCTGCTGTTCAACTCCAGGAAAAAGTGCTGCAGACCCAGCTCAACTTGAGTCACCTAGAGATAGCTAAAGGCACTTCAACATGGAAGGAGATCAGGTGGAGTCAGAGGCTGATAAAGTAGCAGACAAAACAGGAAAAGTTGTATTTGAATAGAAGTATACTCGGCACTGAGGGAGGTCAACTTAGTACTGGACATAAAGAGGCTTTAAACAAGTTAACACAAGAGACACCAGTATTTGCCTCAGCTTCCCTTGGCAGTGAGAGAACATTGAAAAAGTAGCACTGGAGAGCAGGATCTTCATTTATGGTGCATATCTTTCAGCAAAGAAGAAAAAATAAAAGGCAGCTTTTCCTGGGTGAACACAAAGGCTCAAGGAACCTAGGTCTGAGAGATTCTAGGAGCTAAAGAAGTTAAAGTTAAGGATGCATTTCTACTTATATCTATTCCTTTAAATATTCAATATTAAATGCCTCAATATTTTAAGACAAATATATATGAATACCATAATGTAACACAATATATTTCTATGCAGACTCATAAAAAAGACTAGAGACAAAGAAAACCAGGTTGTATTGGGAACCACTCTGCCTGGTTTCAGAAGCTGTAATCCCCATGGCCAAGGCTGAGTAAGAGACCTTGGGACCATAGCCACTAAGGAGACAAAATTTATCTTCCTGGTAGGGGTGTCGGTCTCTGCCCCCTTTTACTTCATCCTGCTTGGCCCCGGGCAGATGACTGGTTAGCCAATCATGGGGATTTCTCAAGGGAGGGACAACCTAAGACAGGCATGGTCATGAAGGGGCCCTCAGGGAAGGACTTGGGGGACTATAGAAAAAGGGGTTGATGTGCCCTCACTCCTCAGCTTTGACATAGCCTGAGTCCTCATTCTGTCTGCAAGAAGTCTCCTAATCTCTTGGCTGCCTTACTTCCCCTGCCTGACTTAAATATAAAATGTGTTTGTTTCCCCAAAGTTTTATGGCCCTTTAGCTATCTGAACTGACTCAGAATAAGCCCTCATAGTTCTTTGTATGTTATTTATTGTTTGATCCTTACCACCTGACAATGATTGATGAGCTTTACCTGTATTCCTATGCAAATTAAATGCAATAAAAGCCCACTGAGGAACAGGCTCTGGGCCCTTCTCCTTTGAGAATCTCAGCCACCTTTTCTCCCCAAGCAGATCATGTCTTGGTAGGTTTATTCTCATCTGTGGCGGTGGGGGGCCTCTGCACATGGAGCCCCCCCACAAGGCTGGTTGGTTGGTTTTGCATTAGAATAATATCGAAATTCCTTGAGTGGTCAGGCTCCCAGTTTGTTATGCTGCTTGTGCTGTGCACTTTCTGCGCATTATGTACACATGCTTAAAGGTTAGTATAAAAAATCTGGTTGAGGTCCTGGCCAGGTAGCTAGGTTGGTTAAAGAGTCATCCCAATATGCCAAGGTTGCAGGTTTGATCGCCAGTCAGAGTGTATACAAGAATCACTCAACGAATACATAAATAAGTGGAAAAACAAATTGATGTTTCTCCCTCTCTTTCCATTAATACACTGTTAATCCTAGCAGCCACCAGAGGATATAAATTGCCAAACCAATATACCAGCATTTTTCAGCTCTCCTCTTTCCTGCCAGAGTTAGATTAAGGATGGGACCAAGTCCCTTATCCCCACCCAAGTCTCTAAAACATACATTCTCTCTCTCTAAAAATCAATTTAAAAAAAAAATCTGTTTGAAAACACCTATTTGTTAACACACACAAAAACCCTGTTTCATGGGTGCAAAGAGTATTTCAGACAGACTGCAGGCACACCCCTTGATAAAATAGGACAAAGGGACAAGCACTTTCTCCATGTCAGCAGCAAGAGCTCTAAAAGCTGCTAAAACAGAGAAAGCAAAGTGGCATGTTTAACAAAGAATGTTCTCCCCTGGGCTACAGAGACAAAAATCCCCAGGGGCTGCTGACTGTTTTCCCTCCAAAGGAGCAACCATGAGTTAGACTTACAAGGTTTTGGCAGCTCTCATCAGCTGTGGCCAGGGGAATCTGAGAGGGTCCAAGCCACACAGGAAGCACCACTTAAAGGGTAGGCACAGGAGGCAAGAGATCAGGGCCACAAGTGGCGGCAGAAGGGCTGCTATTCATTAACCACCAGAACAAAAGACCAGGACACAATACACTGTTAATCCTAGCAGCCACCAGAGGATATAAATTGCCTAACCAATATACCAGCATTTTTCAGCTCTCCTCTTTCCTGCCAGAGTTAGATTAAGGATGGGACCAAGTCCCTTATCCCCACCCAAGTCTTTAAAACATACATTACTGAATCTTTTTGAAGTCTTAACCCTGAAAGATTTATCTCCTAAAATGGATTAGAGAAAAATACTGCCTTGAAACACCACTAAAGAGGACTGGAGGGGATAGGTACACTTTGTAATTCATATTGAGAATGCCTGAGTAGGGCTGTGTAGTCAGATCAAACAGAACTCTAACACTTATAACTGTTTCCTTACCTTTCTGAGCCCCTGCTTTTCCATCTGTAAAATGGGAATATCACGTCTTACTTACCTCACAGAATTGCTGTGAGAGTTAAATGAAAAAAAAAAATAAGCATGAGGGAGGGTAGGATGAAATAAATGCTAAGTACTGCTGTGACTATAACCCACAGTACCACTTAGAAGTTTTAGCTATGGCCATGTGAATCAAGGAAATAAAACCCAATTTTCTCTAAGTTAAGAATGAATTTTTTTGTACATGAAAGTATTTGGGGGGAGCAATAGAACTATAGAGAGCTGGCCTTAAGATATATTAAATTTCAGAGATATAATCAAGGAACTGAGACAATAGTTCTAATTTCCTTCTACTGAGAATAATGCATTCAGCAAGTGGTCAAAATTATCCCAGGTACAGTTGTAGTTTCTTCTGCCAGTAGGAGTTGCTACCCAGTGATCTTGCATCTTTCTAAATCTTGGGCCTGATAATGTCACAAACCCGCTTTAAAAGCCTCCCATTACCCTTACTCTAAGCCCAACACTTACCACTTTATAGGATCTGCCCCCCAAACCCTTTCGTCTTCATCTTCAGCACACCTTCCTACACATCATGCTGATTTCCAGGTGCACCTAACTGCTAGCAGTTATTTCTGATTCTAAACAGCAGGTTTAAGCCTCAGAGCCTTGCCCAGGTATTTTCTACACTAAGAAAGTTCTTCTTCCCCTACCATACTCTATTCTCCCCTTAACAAAGTAAGTTATTCTGCTTTTGTCCTATGAGCAAAAAGCTCTAATAGGTTTTAGCTCTAACCTAAAATAGCTCTAACATGGAACAGTGCCCTCTCACCAGTTCTGCTGTCAGGTTCTAAAGGGAGGGAAAAGAATCAACATGCATTATGTACCTACTGCAAGCCAGGCTCCATACTGACTGCTTTCTGCTCACTATTAACAAGCTAGCCCAGGAGTTGATACACAGCTTCATTCATTGAGAACTTACCAAATGCCTACTACACCCCATGCTCTGGTCCAAGAAGTTAGAATATGCTGTTAAACAGGACAGATAGGTTCCTGCTCCGCTCTCATAGAGAACAGAGACAATCGACAAGTAAACACAAAAAGTATCAGATAGTGAAAAGGGCTATACAGAAATAAAACACAGACATGAGAAAGTATGAGAGGGAGAGAGGTAGGGACACTAGATAGGTAGATCAGAGGAGGCGTCTCTGAGGTGACATTTAAACAGACGTAAACAATGGGGAGCAGATGAACAAAACAGAGGGAACAGCAGGTGCTAAGACCAGCACATTCAATAAGTAGAATTGAGACCAGTGTAGCTGAAGGTCAGGGGAGGAAGAGATGAGGCTTAGAGGAAGACAGAGGCCAGACCATAAAGAAGGTCTTTCTTCCTGTGGCTATAAAGGAAGTTGTGTTTTACTCTAAGCACAATGAGAAGTCAATGGAAAGTCTTGAAGATGAGGGTTGACATGATCTGATGAACATTTGCAAGAGGAGTACACCGCCTACTGTGTAGGGAATGAAGTAGAGAGGAGTGCAAGTGGCCAGGAGAGGAAGAACAAAGTTCAGAATTGTAGTCCAGCCGCCACAAGCCAGGATTTGTCCTCAAGAGAGATTTACAGAAGGCAAAGATATCTATAGGTTTACGGGTCATGAGGATAACTAAAGGTGTCAACCAGATCCATGTTAAGGGCAGCAGAGTTAGGTTCCAATACCAGCCAAGTATATTTTACTTTCCAAGCTTCAGTATCCTCATCTGAAAAATAGGGCTAACACTCCCACAACATGCCCACCACTCGGGGTTGCTGCATAGAATCAAATTCTTAGCAATAGGTCTGGGCCAGAGCAGGGTCTAAAATGTGAATATCCTTCCCCTCAAAAGAAAAAATATCTATTTTCTCATTTCCCTAAAAAGGAGGGTAGGAATCTGACCTATTAAGGAAAAATAGTAGCAGCCATGGTCTCACCATTCAAATCTGCTCAGGTCACATTTTAATGCCTGTAAGAAGGAAAGTCTCACTCAGGAGGTGAGAGAAAAGTAAAAAAAAAAGCTACAACATACCTATAACAGAAAAGTTCCTCTTCTTTCTTTCTACAATTGTATACTCTAGACTAAGACTTGACAAATTCTTGGTGGCATTGGGTATACAGGATCAGGCTAGTGCCTGAAACCTTTTTGTCCTATGAAGAGCTTCTCTATAAAAGTTAACAGGGGATGGGAGCAGTATAAAGTGGCCTGGAGAAGCATGGGGAAAAAACTCTAGTTTTGCAGTGAAACAGATCTAGGCTGTGCTACTTACTAACAGCCCCCTAAATTTCAATTTCCTCAACTGTTAAATGGTAACCACCACACTTCTTGTAGGATTTGTCCAAGAAGTGGCAAATATGCCAGAAAAGCAATTCCAATAAAGAGATTTATATTGGGTTGGTCAAAAAATTTGTTTAGTTTTTTCTGTACAATGGCTCTAGTAGTGCTTAGTTGTCTTTACCTTCATTCAAAACATGTTAAATTGTGTTGTGACAGCTGTCATATCAGTGTGCATTTAAAAAAACTGATCAAAACTGGTGAATTTTTATGCAGCCATTTTAATATTGAAGATGGAAAAAGACACACATTTTCAGCATAGTGTGCTTTATTATTTCAAGAAAGTAAAAATGTGACTGTAACACAAAAAAAAATTGTGCAGAACGTGCTGTGACTGATCAAACGTGTCAAAAGTAGTTTCCTAAGTTTCATGGTACTACAAACATTTTGGCCAAATAATTCTTTGCTGTGGGGCTATCTTATGCACTGGAAGATGTTTTGCAGCACCTCTGGCCTCTATCCACTAGAAACCAATAGCAAGAGATGGCTGATATCCAAAATATCCAAATCAATAGTTATTGGTGAAAATGAAAAATGTTTCTTTTATTTTACAGAAAAAAATAGACAGACTTTTTGGCCAACCCAATAGTTACTACTCTTGGCCAATATTTGGAAGGTCCAGAATTAGGTTCACAAGTCAAACAGTTAGTAAGGGTAAAAGCCTGGCCCCAAGCCCAGTTCTGACCCAAAAGTACATCCTTCACCACTTCCCTATGCTATTTACTAAAAAACACCAAGAATTTGCATTCTCATTTTTTTTAACCTGTCTCTTCCACCTCCAACCTAGAATGGGTCAGAGTACATGTCTTAAAATGTATTTAGATATGACCAAAAAGAATTCAGTTACACGGGGAGGGCAAAAAAGTGAAAAAGATCACATATCCCTTAATAGTCATCTGATGACTAAAATATGGCTCTAGTAGAAGACTTTAGGCAGCATGACCTTGGGCAGATCCCCTCTCCCCTTTGAGCCTCCATTTCCTCTACTATAAAATGGGGAAATTATCTCATACTGCCTACAGCTTGGAACAGTTAAGTGGCAACAATGATTAAAGTACTTAGTACTCTCATCACTGTATTATCGGACTTGGCATGCTCAGGGACTAAATAGGCTATTTGCCACATGGCCAATAAAATCATCAACCCATGATGGACCACATCAGGGGTTCATATCAGAGTCCCCACAGAAAACAAGTTGGGATCTGCACCTGATACAGTCAGTCCTCCTGAGAAAATAGCTCTACAAACTCCCTTCAACCTCTACTGCCTGCTCTAGCACCAGCAAAACAGCTGCCTGATGGTTGAGAGAGACCCAAGAGGACACACTCTATAAGGTTTTCAAGATGCCTGATGATGCAACTGGTGACAGCTGGAAACCTGCACTGGCTCCACCTCCAGCTGCACCTGCTCATTCTCCTCCCCACCTGGACCCTTTCAAAATTCTTTGATTTATTTTGAATCTATGTCTAAATCACTGTTTCATCTTTTTAATTTATCTTTGAAGATGCTGCTGTTGTAGAACTGAGGAGTATACATCTTCAATAAAAAAAAGAATCATCTACCCAACACATATTCCCATATGTCCTTGTAGGTGTAGAGACTATCATTGAAGGAAAACACAAGAAAATGGAAAATAGAATTTAACCAGGTACTCAGGTCAGCAGTGAGGAGACCTCTTTTAGCAATATGCCCTTTTGTGTCATTTGCTTGTATTATTTTATCATTTTTCTCTAAAAACAAAACAAGTTTTAAAGCCCTATCCAGAAATTTAAGTGTAGTAAAACGGGTTTGGAAAAGTAATCCACAAAGGTTAAGTGGCTTTCTCTAGACAGGAGGAGTAATTAAGGAACTTTTGTCTAATTTGTAACGTTCTCATTCTTCACAAGTAAAACATATTCGTATACTACCTCTATAATTAAAAATAAATTAAACGGTACAGCTTAAGAGGGCATTTTGGCAATACACGTGACTGAAAATACACATGCCCTTGCCCCCACCAGTTCCGTTCTAGGAGTTTAACCTACGGATATAATAGCACACGCACTAAAGACTTCTCTCCTCGAAAATTCACTTAAGTACCTCTAGCAAAAACTAGAAATTACATAAATGTATAACATTAAGATATAGTTAAGATAATGTTGGTACAAATGTACAATGGATTCTATGAAAACTTTTAAAAAGAATGATGTGGTTTTATAAGTACAGACATATAAAACTTCCTTTAGAGTTCAGTAAAATATTGTGTATGTTGCTACCATTTTGTTTAAAAAAAAGGGCGGGGAGAAAAATAATGAGGAGGGTATAGATAGATATACAGATATGCTTGTCTTTACGTGAGTTTTTCTGAAATAATTCACAAGAAACTGGGAACAGTGGTTGACTCCAATGGGAACAAGGGGACTGACAACAGATGAGTGGAGATACTTTTGTGACATTTTACCACACCCTTTCTGTAGTCTTTCAGTTTTCTCAATTTGTTCGTGCATTGCAAACACATCTTGATTTAAAAAAAAAAAATAACTTCTATTTTAAGGAAAGTACCTTCCTGCTTGGTTGTGCTGGGAGGGGAAAGTCTCCGAGTCAACATCCCTTGAGTTCAAGTCCCAAAGCCTCGCCGGGACTTGGAAGCCTCAGGGGCCCAGGTGCCCCTATCTATTAAGTGAGGTGATCTCCGTTCCCCGACAGAGGAGCCGGGCCACTTCCCCCAGCAACCACGAGCCCGGCTCCCGCCCCGGCCCGCGCTCACCGCCAATGATGGTCCGGATGAGGGAGGCGTGCCCAGGGCAGTCGACCAGCGTGATCTGAAGCTCCGACTCGCCGAGATCCGGACCGGCCTCCAGCGCTGGGTCGGGTGCGGATTTCGCTAACCGCAGACGCGCCGGTAGCGGCACCGAGAAGCACGAGAAACCCAAGTCAAGCGTGATGCCACGCTCGCGGCTCTGCGGCTGCTTGTCGAAGGCGGCGGTGGAGGCCGTGGTGCTCAGTGCCCGCGCCAGCGCTGTCTTGCCGCTGTCAATGTGACCCAGCACCCCCACATTCACGTTCACCCGCCGCCCTGCCATGCCACCGCCTCCTAGAACACCCGCCGGTTCGCCCCTCCTTCGGTCGCCGTTGCGGTCCGACCCATTAAGCTGCCCCCTCCGCCACCCGCGCTCCGGGCACGCCTGTTCCGGCCACGAAGTTTCCGTCTTCCAGGCACCTGCAGGCACCAGCAGACACCACGCAGGAGGTGCGTGCCCTAGGGACCGGACTCGGCAGAGGTCACCGACCACAGGGCTGCTGTTACCTGGCTCCTCCTATCTGAAGCTTAGAGGAGCCCGAGGTTGGGGAATCTCATCCATCCATCCTGCCATTCACCCTATTCACCTCAACAAGGTACCAGGCACTATTCATTGCGTTGGGAATGGTAAAGGTTACAAACAAATAGGTGAACTGATGACTGAACCAGACAGGTTCGGAGAGTGAGAAGCCCTCTAGGAAAAATAAAAGCAGAGATTCAAAAGGACTGGAACACCAGGGAAAGGGAGGGCAGCTACCTTACAATCAATATATAGGCTTGTCAGAGTTGCTGTTTGAGCTGAGGCTCCAAGGATGAAAAGGAACCAGCCATGGGAAATCCAGGAAAGAGTGTTAGAACTTAGAAGAGAATGACTCAGGAATTCTCACCCTCGGAATCTATAGCCTGCCTTAGGATGGCCTACAAAGCTCCAAATTTTATGTAAAATATTGTTTATGCGCATGTGCTGGAATCATAAATCTTACTAGATTCTCAAAGTGTCTAGAACCACTAGAAGGGTTATCATCAACAGATTTAAGTGTCTACCCTGGCCATGTGGATAACTCAAAGGAGAGAAATTAACAGTGTTTGAGGTGTCAGAGGGCAGCAGAGACTGTGAAGAAGTGGACAGCATGTTGGGTCTAAAGGGAGAAGCCATTGCTCAGCTTCAGTCAATTGATAACAGCCAGGACTAATAATCTAATGTTGCTGATCTTACCATTTTTCAGGAGAAGAGAGTGTTTCTATATGAAATCTGACCTTTGCATATCAGCAACTAATTTAGCTTTTAATTTAAACACAATTGTAGCCAAGCACAAAATTTGTTCAATTTTGCCTGGCAGCCAGTTTGCCCTCTGTGATGAGCCAGGCAATGTTCTGATGTAGTCGAGCCTGCAGTAAGTGCTCCCTGATGCCTCCTGTGGTCCAAGCCTTGCATTAGGAGAAGGTTTCCAGAGATGAGCAGACATAATCCAGTTCATCCTGCAGCACAGGAACAAAGAGGGTACATGCTGAGATAGGTATGAGTCATGTGCTGCCACTTGACAAGAGGCTTGTGCAGCATAAGATGAAGACTTAAGGGGGAGATTGGGGAAAGGGACGCTTATGTTTTTTAGGAACATGGCACTCACTGATGAAAAAGTTGCTGCTAAGTGCATATATACACAATACTAACAACAGTTCTATCTGGCTGGTATTCCCATCTTATAGAAGAGGAAACTGTCCCAGAGAAAGGCATTAAATCAATATATATTGAGTAGCTCTGTGCTAGGCATTGCACTAGAAGCACTGCACATCAAAAAGCCAGATATATTCTCTGCTCTCCTTGTCTAAAGGAGGTAACAAACAAGTCAATGTCATCACATAAAGGAAGCCGATAGGAAAAATTGCCCAGACTTGGTGGTAAGGATGTGTCAAGGGAGAAACTTATAAGTTAAGTCCTGAGCAAGGGAAGGACAGAATCTGGCTAGTGTTTACCAAGTCATTTTCCTTTTTCACCTGGGAATTCAGCTAGACTTCATGTCTCAGACTCTCTTGCAGTTAGCAAGGCCATTAACTGCATTCTGGCCCATGGAAACTGGGCGGAAATGATATTGGCTACCTCCAGGCATTTGTTGGGCAATCTTCCATACTCTTTGCCCATTTGCTGACTTAATGGTGAAAACTCCAAAGGCCAGAGAAGGGCAGAGTCTCTAGATGGAGGGAATCCGGATCCCCATAAAGTTTTGAAGCAGAGGGACATAAAGTTGCGTCCCATGCCCAACCTGCCAACCTGCATAGGTCTGTGGTGGGGTGACAAATAAATTTTTTCTTTAAGCCACTGATACCTGGGGCTGTAGGTTGTAGCATTACCATAAAACAGTCAGTTGGAGAATGGAGGACTCCCTCCCATCAGCCAAGATGTCAGCAGGGGGAGGCTCTTACATTGAGTGCAGAAAGTTAGAAATATTAATGGATAGGGCCCCAAGAATGCCAAAAGCTAGCAAAATAATTGAACAGAAAAAAGACCCCCTACTCTGGTACCAGATTGGGGGTGTGACCAGGGGAAAGCAGGCACATGTGCCATAGAAGTCAAAATGACACAGGAGGAGGTACTAGACCAAAGAGGCCTGTCAGTCTAGCCTGGGGAAAGAAGGGATTGGTTGGGAGGTGGACCCACCTAAAGCATGCAAAAGATCAGGAAGTTAATTGGTCATTTTGAGGGAGCCCGCAGTCTTTCCTAAGCTCAAGCTAATATAATCTCATGGTGACAAAGACGCTCTCCTGCCCACCTGGTGTTGTATTTGCCTGTGAGTTCATGTGCTCTCTCCCCCAGGAGCATGTGATCATATGGCCCTAGCCATGTGATTGTATGGCCCATGGTTGTGTGGGCTCCACACTCAGGCTCCAGGAGGGAGCCTGAAATGAACAGCAACCAGGAACAAGCTAAGCTACCTGGATGGGGACTAAGGCTGCTTAGCAGCTGCCTGCAGGCTCCAAAGAACTATACTTTAAAATGGAGCAGGAATTCTGGACACTGGCTTTTGTCTTGGCCTTGCTGAGGACATTGATGGAGTTTTTCATAGCAGGAAGATGAGATGGTCTTTCAGACAGAAGTTCATCATTCCCCAAGATTGTACAGCACCTCAATAAAGCCTGTTTCCCTTTGCACCAGTACCTGCCTCACGAGTTTGGCTTTGTGGTGGCTAGCAGCCAAACCTCCATTTTATTCAGTCACAGTAGCAGTTAACATGGTCTGTTATACCTAAGAGCTTCCCAGTGGAGGGACTGGAATTAACCTGTCTTTACGTCTTCAGTTTTAATGACCCTCCCTCCAGAATGGCTCAAAGACTGCTCCTACCCCACCAGAAGCTTGGAGCATGAGCCCCATAGGGAGTCCAATGCTGTATCTAAAGGGTCAAGGAGTTGGAAGGTCTGGGGTTGTCTGAAATTCAACCAGACTCAGACTATATCCCTGGGGTCAACTGAACAGCAGCAAGAAATTGGACCGGATTGGAAGATGCTGAGGCTTCCATGCTATGGGCAGCCTACCCCAACCCTTGTGTCTCCATTTCCCCATCTTGCAAATAGGAAACAGTAAAAATACCTCTTCCATTTTTAAAAATTTAGTGGTAAAAGCAGTAGACCTCTTCTTTTTTACTCTTCACCTGGAGTTATGTTTGTTGACTTAGAGAGAGAAGATGAGAGACAGAGAGAGAGAGAGATGTTGATGTGAGAAACATCAATTGGTTGCCTCCTATACACAGCCCAACCAGGGATGGAACCCACAGCTAGGTAAGTGCCCTGACCAAAAATCAAACCCACAACCTTTTGGTGTAAGAAATGATGGCTCCAACCAACTGAGTCACCCCATCAGGACTAGACCTCTTTTGAGGGAAGGTTAGTGAATAGGTAATAGGAGGCACTGTGTACCTTTGAAGAATATTTCCCACTGACTGGACTTGGTAATGAATTGGAGGTGCAATGAGGGAGAAGGGGGTATCTGGGATTATCCCCCAGTTTACACCTTTAGACATTCATTCCTTCATTTACTCAATCAGCCAACCAATATTAATTGAGTAACTGCTCTGTGGCAGATATGCTTCTTACCAGGGTGCAACAGTGACTGAGACAAAGAAATAAAGTAGTTGAAAATGACTGGTGGAGGGGAGCACACTCATCAACAAAAAGGCATTTGAGCTGACAAAAACATAATGAGAAGGGCTAGCCAGGCACAGAACTGAAGGAAACTGAGGAAAGAATGTGCAGGAGAGAGGGAATGGTGAGGAGACCCCAAGCAGCAAAAAACTGGGACACATGGCACGGTGGTGAGATGGGAGGAGAAACTGCAGGAAAACCTGCAGGAAACCCTTACTCTGAAAATGTCTTTGCTGGTATGATTTTACCCTGACAGTGTAGCCTTCTAGACCCGGGGTGTCAAACTCATTTTCACGGGGAGCCACATCAGCCTCGCAGTTGCTTTCAAAGGGCTGAATGTAATTTTAGGGCTGTATAAATGTAACTACTCCTTAACTAGGGGCAAGGAGCTCACCCTGCCACCAGGCAGAAACAAGGTGCCAGGCCAGATAAAACAAGGTGGAGGGCCAGATTCAGCCTGTGGGAGTTGTGTTTGCCACCTGTGTTCTAGACCATCAAAGGCAGAGTTCTGAAGGGCCTGTCAGAGGCTGTGATGTTGTACTTTATAAATATATATATTTGGTCTTCATCCCTGTTTTTGACACAGAGTTCCAAAAACCCTTGGGGTTTTTTTGTGAGGAAAGCAGTAAAGATGTCTTTTGTCATGTTAATGAAACTTTGGGGGGGGGTTCCTCTTTGTTTTTGTTTTCTTTCAAGTACAGTTTTCTCCATTTTCCCTCTACCGTGACCTCTAGGTCCATCCATGCTGTCATGAAGTGTAGGAGCTCCTTCTTTCTTTCTTTCTGCTGCACAGTATTCCATCATGTAAATGTACCATAGTTTCTGATCCACTCATTTACTGGTGGGCACTTAGGTTGCTTCCAACACTTGGCTATTGTAAATTGTGCTGCTATGAACATTGGGGTGCATAGCTTCTTTTGAATTCGTGTTTCAGGATTCTTAGGGTATAATCCCAGCAGTGGTATTGCTTTGTCAAAAGTCAGTTCCATTTTTAGTTTTCTGAGGAAATTCCATACTGTTTTCCACAGTGACTGCACCAGTCTGCATTCCCACCAACAGTGCACTAGGGTTCCCTTTTCTCCACAACCTCTCCAACACTTGTCGTTTGCTGATTTGTTTATGATGGCCATTCTGACTGGTGTGAAGTGGTATCTCATTGTGGTTTTAATTTGCATCTCTCTGATGGCTAGTGATGCTGAGCATCCTTTCATAGGTCTCTGGGCCCTCTGTATGTCCTCCTTGGAGAAGTGTCTGTTCAGGTCCTTTGCCCATTTTTTAATTGGGTTGTTTGTCTTCCTGGAATGGAGTTGTGTGAGTTCTTTATGTATTTTGGAGATCAAACTCTTGTCTAATGTATCATTTGCAAAGTTTCCGTTACGGTTGGTTCCCTTTTCATTTTGCCAATGTTTTCTTTAGCTGTGTAGAAGCTTTTTATTTTGATGAAGACTTTCTAAAACTACCTAAATATGGGGACTTTTTGCCAGGAGAACTAACCATGTGGCTCAAGTGTTGAAACTTTCAGTCCCACCCTTCTGTCCTCCAGGAGGTGAGGAGGGGCTGAAGGTTGAATCAGTGGCCAATGATCTAATCAATTGTGCCTTTGTAATGAAACCTCCATAAAAACCCAAAAGGACGGGGTTCAGAGAACTGTAGGCTTGGTGAACACATCGAGATTAGGGAAATACTGGCATGCTTAGTGAGAGCATGGAAGCTTTGAACCCTTTCCCTATACCTTGCCCCATACATCTCTTCCATCTGGTTGAACCTGAATTATATCCTTTATAACATCTAGTAAGTAAAATGTTTATTTGAGTTCTATGAGTCAGTCTAGCAAATTAATTGAACCTGAGGAGGAGGTCATGGGAACCTCCATTCTGTAGGCAGTGGTTCAGAAGCACAGCTGATAACCTGGACTTATGACTGATGAATTAGTAGAGGGGAATTGTGTGGCATTGAGTCCTTAACTTGTGGGATCTGATGCTCTCTTCAGGGAGACACTGTCAGAATTGAGTTGAATCTTATGACACCCAGCTGTTATGAAAAAATTGCTTGGTGGTGTTAGAAAACTTATGCACAGAAATTGGTGTCAGAATTATAAAGGCCAAGGCCAAGAGACTTTCCCAGAAAAAAAGAACCTCAGCAATGCTGAGATTTGTCTTCAATATTTTGGACCCACTCCTCAAGGGGATTGCTCTGAAAGCATTTTGGCCACCAGCCCTTTGTCCTTTTGGGCCCCAGGAATTGTGGCCTTTGTGAAAAGGCATGTTCTAGTATTTCTTTACTGTATTATTTACAGTAAAGGGTCCTGAAAAAGAGACTTTATGGTAACTTTGAAATTATATCAAAATAACAAGTTACCAAGAAACAATAACTTGAAAGAAGGGAAGTGTGTGGCCATCTATATAAAACAATTTGGCCATGAGATGACCATTGTCAAAGCTGGGTGATAGGTTTGAAGGTTTGTTATATTTCTGCCTACTTTTTCTATATGTTTAAAATGTTCCATCATAAAAAAATTTTAAACATATAAAGAGAAAGATTATACTATGTCAATACAGTGGAATATTATACAACTCCCCCAAAACAAAGAAAATTTGTATACTGCTTGTGAATGATATCCAAGATATATTAGTAACTGAAAAATAAGTAAGGTGCACATGTGTATGTAGAGTATGTTTACATTGATGAAAAAGGCACTCCCTGACCCTGGCTGGCATAGCTCAGTGGATTGAGCGCAGGCCTGTGAACCAAAGCATCGCTGGTTTGATTCCCAGTCAGGGCACATGCCTGGGTTGCAGGCCATATCCCCAGTATGGGGTATGATAGAGGCAACCATACATTGATGTTTCACTCCCTCTCTTTCTCTCTGCCTTTCCCATCTCTCTAAAAATAAATAAAATATTTTTTTAAAAAGGCACTCCCCTTATATCTATGTACTTAAACAGCACAGAATATACACAGAAGCATAACAGTGGACCCAGAAAGGACCCAGGGCTCAGTGTTCTCACTTCTTCTTTTTACACTCACTCCCTGGTGATCTTTCCTGTCTCATGGTTTTAAGAGCCATCAACTCTTTTTTTTTTAATTAATTAATTAATTTTTTTTTAGAGAGGGAAGGGGGGAGAGAGAGAGAGAGAGAGAGAGAGAGAAACATCAATGTGTGGTTGCTGGGGGACACGGCCTGCAACCTAGGCATGTACCCTGACTGGGAATCGAACCTGCAATGCCTGGTTCGCAGCCCGCGCTCAATCCACTGAGCTACACCAGCCAGGGCTAAGAGCCATCAACTCTTAAATGTAGGTCTCTACCCAGACCTCTCCTAACTGCAGGCTCATATATACAATTTGGATGTCTAACAGAGATCTCAAACTTAACGTCCTCACTTCACCAACTTCCTCCATCACAGTTAATGAGAACTATATTCTCCCAGTTCCTCAGTCAGTAAACCTGATTCAATCCATGAGTCCCCTCTTCCTTTTATATCCCACATTCAATTCATCAACAAATCCCATTGGTTTCACCATTAGAATGCAACCCAATCTCACCTGCACTGTTAGCACTTGCTTCAAGCCATCATCTCTTACCTGGATAACTACAACAATAGAATTCACTCTTTATGGTATATGGTTCTATGAACTTTGAAAAATCCACAGAGTCATGTAACCACCACTATAATCAGGACACAAAACAGTTCCACAACCCTTCCCTAGAACATCATGTAAATGGAAGCACATAGTGGGTAGCCTTTTAAGTCCATCTTCTTTTTTAAAACAATTATTTATTTTATCTTTAGAAAGGGGAAGGGAGGGAGAAAGAGAGGGAGAGAACCCTCAATGTGTGGTTGTCTCTTGAGTGCTCCCCACTGGGGACCTGGCCCGCCACCCAGGCATGTGCCTTGACCGGGAATTGAACCACTGACCCTTTGGTTTGCAGGTGGGCACTCAATCCACTGAGCCACACCAGCCAGTGAGTCCATCTTCTTTCACTTAGTATAATGCATCTGAGATTCATCCATGCTGTTGCATATAACCACAATGCATGCTCCTTTTTACCACTGTTTAGTATTCCGTTGTATGGATAGATCATCATTGGTTTATGCCTTCACCTGCTGAGGACATTTGGGTTGTTACCAGTTTTTTGGCTATCACAAATAAAGCTGCTCTAAACACTTATGTATTGGTTTCTGTGTGAACATGTCTTCATACCTAGGGGTAGAATTGCTGGGTCATATGATAAGTATATTTTAACTTTGTAAGAAGCCGCTAAACTGTTTTCCAGAATGCCTGTTCCATTTTCCATTTCCCAGTAATATATGAGAGTTGTTTTGTTTTAATTTTAACCTTTCTGATAGGTGTGTAGTGGTGGCTCACTGATATTTTGATTTACTGAAATCATTTCTCTACATCAGCTCTTGCTTTCCTGCAGCATGTTCTCCACATAAAAACCAGAGCAGTGCTTTTTACACATACAATTTATACCATGTTATGCTTCTCAAAACCCTCCACTGTCTCCCTATCCTGAGGTAGGATAGTGAGAAGCTAGGAAAAATTCTGGGCAAGTCGAATGGGGAAACTGAGACAAGATAACTAAACAAGGCCAAGCAATTTGAACAACTTATAGCCAGCTAGTGAATCGCAAGACCTTATCTTCCCTTACCAAGGACACTTAAGAGTGTATACCTCTACTCTTTAACCAGAGAATACAAGCTTAAATCATCTTGGTCAGGGAGATACAGAACAGAGACCAAATTAATGCTATTTGTGCCAGCTAAACCCAAGGTCAGTTAAGGTCAGGGGAACAAATAACAAAGACCCAATTACAGCCAGATAGACCCAAGATATAAGTAAAACAGTAAAGCAGACCAAAGAATAATCCCAAATTCCCTATATGCTCATTCTAATGCAACAGCACATTAAAAATGCACCTGGAAAGCTAATTACTATTCTGTTGAAACCCTCCCCCAAGATTCTCACCCACAGAAGAGAGATAAAACCCCCAAGACAAAGACCAGATGCCCATGACCCTTCCTGGGCATGAACTTTTTACTTTCTCCTAAGCTCTAAGTGCCCCCATGAGACTTGCAGCCAGGGGAGCAGTAGGCGGTGGCAGCTCGTGCAAGCTTAATCCCTTTTCCTGTCTCCAAGGCCTCCTTTTTCTCTGACTTCCCAGTGAGCTGACAGAAGCCCTGCCCAGGCTCACTTCTTTCTATAATGTTTCTAGGCAGCCAAAACAGAGCACTGCCTAGGCTGTCTCCTGTTGCTGCTTCTGCCCTAAGTCCTTCATTTTACTATTCCCTACTTTAATAAACATACTCTCAAAATCATCTGGACTAGTATTGTGAAGTTTCTCCTGCATCAAGTCAAGAACCCACACAGTATAGCCTGGCCTGAGGCAGACCCACTCTGGCCTGTCCCTGTCTGGTAACAAGGTCACCCAGAGTAAGAGTCAAAGTCCTCACTGTGGTCACAGCAGTCATAGCAGTCACAGGGCCTTGCAGTCTTAACTCACCATGTTGTCTCTCTGAACTATCTCCTACTTTCTCCTGATTCCAGCTCCACTGTTCTCCTTGTTGTTACTCAAACCCATCAAGTGTGGACCAACACAGCCTGAAACTTTCGCCATCTCCCATATCTGCTCATTTTTTCTTTCTCACATAACAGCCTGTAACATACTTTATCATTTAGTCCCTTCTTATGTTCATTATTTACTGTTTCCCCTCCAGGTGTTTAAACTTGGGATACTGAAGTACTCTAAGAGCACTGTCAGTGTACTGTCTCATACAATGCACACAGGTGGCACTAAGTAAATATCTCCATGAGGGGAACCAGTAGGCTGGAGGGAGAGAAGATGACATTTTACTCAAAACACTTTGGTATTTTTGCATTCAAAATAATGTCCTAAAGGCATCAGTGGGACTAAGATCCATTAGTTTTTAATCCCCAGTGGGAAAATCATAAATGCTTTTCTTGCCTTTGCCTGTGAATAGATTTCTCACTGTAGTCCACACCATCACTCTCCTCTTGAGCCACCCTGAACCTGTGTAATCATGCAAGTAGATAGTGCTGATCCACCCTGCCTTATACTTGCCCACTGGCTGCTCCCTTTGCCTGGCATGCCTTCTAGAAGATTCTTTCATGTCATATCCTACATTAGTTACAATTTTTTTTAGGGTAAATGACAGAAATCCAACATTACACTGACTTAAGCAAAAAAAGGAAACACACTGGCCCATGGTACAGTTAAAAGCACAGACTCTGGCAGCAAACTGCCTGTGCTTGAATCCTGCCTCCACCATCTGAAAACTATGTTGTCTTGAGCAAGTTACAAAAACCTTCTTGTGCCTCAGTTTCATCTGTAGAGTAGAAGAACATCATAGTTCTTTACTCACAGGGTTGCAAGTATTAAATGAACTGATCTTTGTGTAATACTTAGAACAATGCCTGCTGTATGGAAAGTGCTATATCAGTGTTTGTTAAATTAAATAAATAAACCTAGCTAAAAAGTCCAGGGGAAGAGATTGTTTCTCTCAGAGTCTCATCCAGGGCTCAGATGATAACACAATGGCACCAACTTTGTTTCTCTTCATGACCATGTTCCTCCTTCCTCTAGGTTGCTTTCATTCCCAGGCAAGCTCTCTCCTCATGGTGACAAGAGGTGCCAGCACCTCCAGGTTTACAACCTCAGACACTGTGCATAATTCCCACTTTAAGTCATTGTCTTTGATGAAGTTGTGTGCCCCCGCACCCAACCAAGCAAAGAAATATAATACATGCTCTGCCTAGCCAGGCATAAGTCATAAGCTCACTATGAGTGCCAGAAGGAAAGTGCAGGGGAGGAGAGGGACTCCCTGTAGAAACTAGAGTACTGTTGCCAGCAAAACCCAGGTCACATCGCTCCCCTCCATTGTATCTTTTGTCTCTATCCTGGCATCTATCACACTGAGTCAAGTTTGCTTTACCAGGCTAGTGCTCTAGCGCTCTCTCCTAGCCTAGAAGGCTGAGAATCCCTTACACATCTTTGATTGCCTGGGGACTATCACATGCAAATGTTCCATAACTCTTTTTTAAGTGAACTCGCCCCCAAACCTCTAGCCCACAAATACCTCCTCTGCAGCAGACTCCTAGGTCCCATAGTCCCACAGGCTGTGCACGGTCCCTGAAAAATGATTGACAGGAAACTGTCTGCAGAAGTGTGATTACTTGGGATTTGTTCTTAATGGGATGCTGGTTCCTTTCTATTTCTTTAATGCCATTTTCATGTAGTTCAAAGTCCTTTACAAATAGCTAGTAATTAATTCAACTTCATTAAAGCCAATTAATCTAGGATTAATTATAAATTTGCCCAGAGGTAGTTATTATACTTTGCTCTTTGATTTGAGTTTTGGCTTTAAAGATCCTTTTAAAAGTGAAATGGAAATTTCTTTTTTCTCTGAGGATATCTACCTTGCCAGTGATTGTTAACCATGTACCTTCCTTCATATGTCCCATAATTAACCTCAGATAGGATTGTCACCCAGGCCACCAGCCATGCTTCATGGCATTTCCAGCATTAAACAGATCTACGGGTGCCACCTTAGCCACAGAATGAGGAAGATGATGTCCTGGCAAGAACTGGTCCCATGAAGGTTCAAATCATGGCCCTACCTCATGGTGACTGTGTGACTCACCATTTCTTCCATCTGAATGTAGATGTAATCATACTTTACAAGATCATTATGGTTTATAATGGTCAGCATCCATTCCCTCTTCTTCTGTAAGTCTCCTCAATTCTGCTTGGAGGCATCTCACTTCCTTTCCTATAGGTCACTCTGGGTGTTGACTCCACTCTAGCTCCAGGGGTGAACCTGAGGAAGTTCATGTCTTTATACTCCAAAGCTCTAATACCATTTTCTGTGGCCCTCCCAGTGCTAGAGCCCCTTGTAAAGGGTCTCATTGTTTACTTCTCTTAACAATCCCATACGTGTTTGTTGTGACTGCTGTTTTATAGCAGAAGGATGTGACCCTACAGAGATAACTGCTCAGAAATGGTCACATTTGAATCAATGTCATCTGTGCAGAAACAGGAGACTTCCATGCTACCTGAAGCACAGGGCCCACTCATTCCCTACCAGCTGATCCTTGTTTTATGTTGGGTTTCCTCAATCCCAATGATGAACCATCTTTGCAGTTTATGTACTATCCAGGTATCACCTATGACTTACTATTTTTCTTTAAATTGACCAGCTTTTTGACTCAAAGAAAAGTATTTAGTTAATATGTAGAAAAACATTATCACTTGCCATAAGTAGCCAGAAACCACAATAACCTCAATTTCAGAGTCTTTAATAAAAAAGATTAGCAAGTGTTAGAAAGTGGATAAAGTCATACTCCACCACCTAATAGTTTCTGAAAGAGAAGTAAAAAGGCAATAATGTTCTATGTGGATCAATGTTATTCAATTTTATGTCTTTGTGTCAACTCTAAGGTGCCAACAAAATCATCTGTCCTCAGAAATCAGCCTAAGGTTGATGTAACAAGCATGACAATTTGGTTGGCAATAATCAGAGAGCTGGATAATCAGAGCTAGTGAGGATGGGGGAATACAAGGTGACTAAATAAGCCAGTTAGCTTTTAAAAATGACTCCTTTAATAGAAGTCTTTCTTTGGCTTATTTGATTCTAATTTGTTTGCATCTTGGGGACCATAGTTCTGAAGTGCACTCCAGGCATTGGGAATTATCTTGTTTATAATAATCACAGTATTCTCCCTGGTGTCCTGTATTCTCTCAAAAGTTTTAAATACATGTTTGAAGCCAGTAACCACCAAGCAAATGATCTTCCTAAGGCTAGAACATCAGAAAAGGAACAAAGACAATGACCACCTCAAAAAATGTGACCCCAATGTCCTGACTTGTGAATACCAGAGATTCAGCAAAATGTTATCATGACCTGTGAATACCACATGGGGATTCAGCAAAAAAAATAAAAATAAAAAAATACTGTGAGAACTTCAAAGCAGTAGCTGGGAGTAATGCTAGTACCTTAAATTTTGATCACATATCCCAGGTTGAGAGTCTGATTTAAAGGCAGGCGAGGAGGGAGAATTGTGAAAAACAAGACAACACTTCCAAAAGTGAATCACTTACACTAAGCCCCAAGTTACCAGAGACTTAACTTTTAAAAATTTTTTAAATAATTAACTTATTTTAGAGAGAGGGGAAGGGGAAGAAAGAGAGAGAGAGAAACATCCATGTGAGAAAGAAACATCAATCAATTATCTCCTAGAGAGAGCATCCCTGACCTAGGACCTTGGACCTAGGCATGTACCCATTGAACTGGGGACCTTTCACTTTGGAGGACAACCCCCAACCAACTGAGCCACACCAGTCAGGGCAAGACTTAATCATGGTTTTTGGCTCTTCCAAAAATGGAACTGTAAACCAGTCAATCAGGAATTGACTGATAAGCACTAATTAGGTAATTTGCTTGATACACCCCTTGCAATCTCCTAAAGGAAAGTGACCTTGCAATAGCCAATTTGCTTTTTTGCTCAGTATAACTTCCTGGTTCCTTCTTTGTATAAAAGTCTTTTATTTTATATAACTCCTTTCTATCTGCTACTTGGATGTTGCTCAATTCACAAATCATTGATTCATGAATATTCTATATATTAAAGCCTCATCATATGTATAATTTGGAAATATTTTCTCTCATTCTGTGGATTGTCCTTACAATCTTTTGCGAGATAGTGTCCTTTGATGCACAAAACTTTTTAATTTTGATGAAGTCCAACTTATCTATTTTTTTCTTGTTGCCAGTGCCTTTGGTGCCATATTTAAGAAACCATTAGCAAACCCAAGGTTATAATGATTTACCCGTTTTCTCTTAAGGGTTTTATAGGTTAAGGGCTTAAAAGCAGGTTTTTGATCCATCTGAGTTAATTTTGTATGTTGTACAAAATAAAGGTCTAACTTCTTCCTTTTGCATGATATTCAGTTTTCCCAGACTATTTGTTGAAGAGACTGTCCTCTCCCCATTGTATATGGTCTTGGCACCCTTGAAAGTATGTGAGGGTTAATGTCTGGGCTGTCTATTCCATTCCCTTGATCTGTATCTCTATCCTCATGCTAGTACTACACTGTTTTGATTACTGTAGATTTATAGTAAGTTTTGAAATCATGAAGTAGGAGGCTGCTAACTTTGTTTTTCTTTTACAAGATTGTTTGGCTTTTTGGTGTCTTTTAAAATTTCATATGAATTTTAGGATTGGTTTGTGTATTTCTGCCAAAACCAGCAGTGTATATTTTAAATGGGAAAGACTATATTTATTTATATACTGGTTTTTTGTGTTGATTTTGTATTCAGCAACTGGGCCCTAACAGTGTGTGTGTGTGTGTGTGTGTGTGTGTGTGTGTGTGTGTATTCTTTAGGGTTTTCTATATATTGAAGTATGTTCTCTAAGAACAGAGCTAGTTTTTATTCCTTTCAATTTGGGTGTCTTTTACTTCTTTTTCTGGCCTAATTGTTCTGGATAGAACTTCCAGTACCACGTTGAATAGAAGTGCCCAAAACAGGCATCCTTATCTTGTTCCTGATCTTAGGGGAAACATTTCAGTCTTTCATCATTAAATATGTTTTAATATGAAAAAGATTGAGTATGTTTATATCATGTGGGGAATTATCAGAGAGAATAGATGGAAATATGGAAATGATCAAGGAGAATAGATGGAAATTCAGGAAAAGTAGGATAATGGATAGAGTGAGGCCTTTGAGAGACGGAATGGATGCCAGATTGTTATCTGAAACTCAGTTAGTAGGGTTAGTTTAACTAGGAGGAAGTTCATGCCAGGATACAAGGATAAGCCATCAGTGGTTGGCAGAGAGAGGCTCAGAACAAGGAATAACAATTGTTTCCCAGTGTATCTGCTCCCTTTTTCACACAGGAATAGAATTTTTAGTGAGGCACATGTCCTTCCAGCTCAAAACTAGCATTCCAGCATCCCTTGCTGCTTATTGTAGCTATTTGATCAAGTCTGACCATTGGGTTATGAATAGAAATGATGGTGCAACTTGAGATCAAGGTTCAAGGAAAGGAGCATACCCTCCCTTCCTCCTTTTCTTATTGCTGCTTCAAACACCTTTTAGGGGGCACTCGAGCAACCATCTTAGACCATGGGATAGAAGGTGTGAGAATGGCATAGTAACAAGACAGAGGAAGAGAGGTCCTTAATAATTATAGAGCTCAACAGGTAGAATACCTGCTTGGACTTTATGTGAGAAAAAGTAATCTCTATCCTGTTTGTTAACTATTACTTTGTATCTCTCTGTGGCTGCAGCCAAATTAATATCCTAACTAATATAATAATAGTTGGGTAGCTCTGAGTGCTCAGCTGAAGCTAGAGACCATAACCATGAAATGGTTTCATGGATCCACTGAATAATTATCTGCTGACGTGTATAGCAGCTTTCATGAGGCAGTGGAGAAGGCAGAGGTAGGCTTGACCTGGGCTTGTGGGTTCAAAGGTCAGGTGTGAAAGAAGTCAAGTCCAGGAGGGAGCAAAGGGTTGGAAATCAAGTGGCTGACATGAGCTTACTTGTACTGGAGAAAAGAGGAGGGGATGAATTGGAGGTGAAAGAGCCAGGGTCATGGGAGTGAGAGAATGAAAGAGTTCGCAGTCCTGGGGTTTTCACACACCACAATTCTGGAATGTAGAAGTCCACACAATTACTTGCATTTGTGTCATTGTATTGATAAGGATTTTCATAACCCACAGATAAAAACCTAAATCAAACCATTTTAAGTCCCAATGTCAGTGCCATATTACATTGCTAGTAGGGCAAGGCTGGATCAGGGAATGTAAAAGATTTTATCAGGAATTTCTGTTAGCTTTCCTCCTCTGTATTTGCTTCATTCTCAGGCAGTCTTCCCATGAAGTAGGCAAAGATGGCCTGGAGACCCATGACCCAATATATAAAATATAAAAGTACCAGAACTGTCCTTGGACTCTCCACTCACATTCCCAAACTAATCTCCATGTCCAGGAGGATGGGATGGGATACTTTGATAGGCTAGGCCAGGTTCTCGGTCCATCCCTAAAACAATGATGGGGGTGGGGTCAACCCATTCAAACCACTTGGACTCAAAGTGGGGGAATGGTGGTTCTCTAAAGAAAATTAGAGTGATGAGAGCCAGAGGAAGTTGGTTGGATTCTGAGTAAGCAAAATAACACATGTCTGCTACTGTGGGCCTCACCTGCCCTTTATTCACCTGTGTATTTCAGACACTGGCCAACCATATAGACTTCTGTCTAAATAAAAAGTATTGTCTGGTTCTGTAACCAGGTCCAGCTTCTTTGCACACCAGATCTGGGGTCTGAGACTCTGTCACTCAATTGATCAATTTGTCACACTGGACAAATTCTGTCCTTTTAGGGCCCCAGCTTCCTTACCTGTAAAATGAGAATGCTAAGCCAGATTAGTGATTTTTGAATTTTTCTTTAGCTGTAAAATAATGGAACAGCTTTACTCTGGCTGATGTGGCTCAGTTGGTTGGAACGTCATCCTGTAAAGGTTTCAGGTTCAATGCCTAGTCAGGGCACATACCTACATTTGCAGGTTCTATCCCTGGTCCAAGTGATGCTTCTATCACACATCAATATTTCTCTCTCTCTCTTCCTCTCCCTCTGAAAGTGATAAAAAAATGTTTTCCTGTGAGGATTAAAAAAAAAAAAAAGAACAGCTTTGGTGGAAGGGGATGTAGGGAATGGAACTGGTATCCTACACTCAGCCTTCCCCTTCCCACTCATACCAGCAATGAATGAATTCTACAACACCAGGGAATGTCATTTGAAAACCAGTGAACCAAGTCCTCCAAGGGATTCCTCTGAACTCCAGTCTTTATCTTCTCACCTCCATATTAGAATGGAAGGAAATCTCTCTCTACTTAATTCCAATGTTGGGGCTTAAAATAAGGAATGTAAAAGTGGTTTTCTCTCCAACTGAATAATGCACAAAGAAGTTAGTTCCATACAGTGCCTTGCTTTGACTATTAGTTGGGAGAAAGGCTCCCTCATTCACAAGGTGAAAGGAATTGCTCCTCACCTATGGGTATGACCAGGAATGAGATGTTAAGTGATCCTCTGGGGTGACTCAGAAGTTATGATAACCATAGGGTTGATGGATAATAGGCCACAGGTAACAACCACAGCTTTCCAAGGTCTTGCTTCTACTTTTCAAGCTCTAAAAATGCCAAAAGTTTCCATTCACAGACAGAAACCATTACCAAGTCACAAAAACCCAGTGTATAAAACATGCAGCTTTGCTGCATGTTTTCAAATGTGTATGTGGGGTTCTAGAAAATTATTTGAATTCATAAGAAGCCTTGTGAGCCAGGCTGTGTGCCCAGCATTGGGTTTAAAATGATGAACAAGCCTGGCAGGATAGCTCAGTTGGTCAGAGCATTGTCCTGATACCCTAAGGTTGTGAGTTCAATCCCAGGTCAGGACACATATAAGAATCAACCAATGAATGCATAAATGGGACAACAAAAATCAATGTTTCCCTTCTCTAAAATCAAATAAAAATTTAAAAACTGTTTATAAAATTATGAAAAACACAAATGTGATCTACACTCTCTAGTGCCTGTAGTTTAGTGGGAGTCACAAACATTGACCCAATAATCTTGCAAATAATTAGAAACTTAGATTCAAAAGTTATAATGGAGAAGTAAAAGGAGATGTGAGTCAGGAACTACTGCAGCTAGAATTGAAGTCAGGAAGATCTTTCTCAACCCTAGTGCAGGCTGTCCTAAGCTCTGGGCAAGTCCTTCCCTTTATCTGTGCCTCAGTTTACTCATCTGTAACATGGTGACATAACATGTGCTTCTGAGGAACTCTTACCTATTTGTCAAGATTTGACCCAGGCATTTTCAACTCATGCTACCTTCCCTGGCATTCTAGGCTATTCCAGGTAGCCTTGCTCTGGGCTTGCACACCAAGTGGGTGTACCTGTTCCTGCACATTTCATGTTGCAAATTTCCCAATTAAGGACTAAGCTCTCAAGGCTGGAGTTTGTATTTTTTTTCTTTTTTAAAAGTATTTATTTATTTATTTTTAGAGAGGGAAGGGAGGGAGAAAGAGAGAAACATCAATGTGTGGTTGCTGGGGGCCATGGCCTGCAACCTAGGCATCTGCCCTGACTGGGAATCGAACCTGTGATGCCTGGTTTGCAGCCCGTGCTCAATCCACTAAGCTACACCAGCCAGGGCTGGAGTATGTATTTTATCTCTGTATTCCTA
The DNA here is from genome assembly GCA_004024845.1 of Tonatia bakeri. Classification (NCBI taxonomy): domain Eukaryota; kingdom Metazoa; phylum Chordata; class Mammalia; order Chiroptera; family Phyllostomidae; genus Tonatia; species Tonatia bakeri. Next base: position 85,795 of record PVIA01005642.1, read on the forward strand.
GTGCATTGTAGTATCTGGCTCATAGCAGGTGCTAACAAGTATTTGCTGAATTGATGGATAGGGAGAGTACACTACAGAACACAGAGTGTTAATATCATTATGAAACCTGACATAACATGTTTGCTGGCTAATTGTCTCATCTGAGGTTGTAAGGCTGGGTGAGAATCATATAGGCTGTGAAGCCATTAAGTCCTCAGCTGGTGTTCCAATTCTGATTATTTACTGTGCATTTTTGGGTAGGTTGTTGAACTGCTTTTAGCCTCTGTATTTATTTGTATTAGGAATTATACTACCTTACAGGGTTGTAGAGTTTGGGAAACAAAAAGTGACTTACAGTCAACTTAATTTAAATAAAGGAGCAGGTGGAAGCAAGGAGAACCAGAGGAAGACAGTTCCCTGCTGCAGTGATTGGCTGGATGAGCTGGGCCTCCCCAAGGAGACACAAGGCTTAGGAGTCAGAAAACCAAGTAAGCAGAAGTCCAGGCTTAAGCTCTAATTCTGTCTCTCCATCTCCAAAACGGAGATGATAACTTGACCTTTGCTGTAGGTTTAGACGCTCCAGTGCAAGATGTATAGGATGGCACAAGAAAACCCAGACCTGGGGACTTCCAGCCAAGATGAAGGTGCAGGTAGATACACCTTGCCTCCTCACACAACCAAAAGAAGGACAACAAATTTGAAAACAAAAAATAACCAGAATTGCCTGAAAATCAAAGTGTATGGAAGTGTGACAACCAAGGAGTTAAAGAAGAAACATTCGTCCAGATAGGAAGGAGGGGCGGAGATGGGCAGCTGGGGTGCAGAGGACTCGTGGTAAGGCAGCGGCTGGAGGACCAGGCGAGATGGCAGCTTGTGGAGCTGGTGGTCACATGTTTGTATGAGGATAAACTGGGAGGAACAACTGGGGAGCGAGACAAACTGCACAAAACCAGGGTTTCAGTGCAGGGAAATAAAGCCGCAAAACCTCTGAATGAAAAAACCTGTGGAAGGTTGAGGTGGCAGGAGAAACTCCCAGCCTCACAGGAGAGTTCATTGGAGAGACTCACGGGGTCCTAGAACGTACACAAAACCACCCACCCAAGAATCAGCACCGTAAGGGCCCAATTTGCTTGTGGGTAGCAGAGGAGGTGACTGAAAGCCCTCCAAGAGCTGAGCAAGAAGCATTGTTCCCTCTCAGACCCTCTCCCCCACATACAGTGTCAGAGAGCAGCCAAGTGGGTTGCCCCACCCTGGTGAATACCTAAGGTTCCACCCCTTACAATGTAACAGGTGTGCTGAGACAAAAAACTATGGCCCAAATGAAAGAACAGAGCAAAGCTCCAGAAAAAAATACAACTAAGCAATGAAGACATAGCCAACCTATCAGATGCAGAGTTCAAAGCACTAATCAGGATGCTCACAGAAATGGTTGAGTATGGTCGCAAAATATAGGCAAAAGTGAAGACTATGAAAAGTGAAATAAAGGAAAATGTATAGGGAACCAACAGTGAAGGAAAGGAAACCAGGTCTCAAATCCATGATTTGGAGCAGAAGGAAGAAATAAACATTCAACCAAAATAGAATGAAGAAACAAGAATTCAAAAATATGAGGACAGAGGCTCAGGAACCTCTGAGACAATTTTAAACATTCCAACATCTGAGTCATAGGGGTGCCAGAAGGTAAAGAAGAGCAAGAAATTGAAAACTTATTTAAAAACATAATGAAGGAGAACTTCCGTAATCTGGCAAAGGAAATAAACCTCCAGGAAGTCTTGGAAGCTCAGAGTCCCAAAAAAGTTGGACCCAAGGAGGAACACACCAAGGCACATCATAATTACATTACTCAAGATTAAAATGAAGGAATCTTAAAAGCAGCAAGAGAAAAGGAAGACAGTCACCTACAAAGGAGTTCCCATCAGATTGTCAGCTGATCTCTCAAGAGACTTTACAGGCAAGAAGGGGCTGAAAAGAAGTATTGGAAGTCATGAAAGGCAAAGACCTACATCCAATATTACTCTATCCAGCAAATCTATCATTTAGAATGGAAGGGCAGATAAAGTGCTTCCCAGATAGTCAAGTTAAAGGAGTTCATCATCACCAAGCCCTTATTATATGAAACATTAAAGGTATTTATGTTACAGAACAGGCCCAAGGAGGGTGTATGATATATTATTACTAAAAGGAGCCCCCCTTTTTTCCTCTGGGGTCCCCCCCACTAGGTTTGCTATGCCTGCCGCCAGAGGAAAGACATCTCTCAATGCCAGAGATTTGTAAAAAGGAAAGAATTTATTTAAGAGCTATACAGACTTACAGTAGTAACTTAATGTCTTCATTAGAATACTAAAGTCCTTTAGAATACCCACAGACACACGGTCCCTCCTTCTTCCTCTGCCCTAGTCTGGGGTACTGTATCTCAGTAAAACAAACAGAAGTCCGTGATTTGGGCTCCAGGCACCATCAGCTGTGTCGCTGCCACAATCTCTAGTTAATCCAAAGCTATGTGGCACCTCCTCATGGCCCTCCAGCAAGAGTCCTTTCACCCCTTTTCTTCCAGGCAAAGTCTCTCCTGCTTTCTAAGCCATGTGGTAAAAGGGAGCACCCCTAAGAATGGGGTCCTCACTCTGCCAAAGCCGCGTGACCCTGCCCTGGCATGGCTGCCGTGCCTGGGTTTAAATCCCAGCACCAGTCTTCCTCTGTAGTCCCATTTCCGACTCCTCCCACATTTGGTTACACCTGCCAGCATTCCCACATTCTTCTAGCTTTACTGGGCTGCCACAGTAAGCCTGGGCAGGTGTGGCCCCATGGCATGGAGCCAATCTTCTCCAAGCTGTCACATAGGCGCTATAACCACGGAGAGTTGCCACCCAGATACAACTTGGCTGAAAGTCACTCCCATCCCCCTGGCTCAAAGGATAGCTACAGCTATTTAACATATCTATAAAACCAGTTAAAGGTTATAGATATGTTAAATGACCATGTTAGAGGTTAGCTGCAAAGCTATTGCTATACAACACAGCTCTGAATGGCCCTGCTCCATGTGTCCCATCTCCCAGCTCAGACTTGTGGGGGTGCGGACATCATATATATATATATATATATATATATATATAATATTTCCTGGGCACCTTGTGTTCTGGTGTCCCATTACAAATCCCTACTTGCCCCTCCCCCCTTGACTGCACCCTGTTACACTTATCTAAGAAAAAGAAATAAAAAACTATGAACAGTAAAATGGCAACAAATACAACTATCAACAACTAACGCCCTCCCCAAATAAAAACAAAACTAAACTAATCAAACAGCTAGAACAGGAACAGATTCACAAAAACGGAGATCACATGGACGGTTATCAGCAGGGAGTGGGAGGGGAAGAATGGGGGGAAAGATACAGGGAATAAAAAGCATAAATGGTAGGCACAAAATAGGGAGGTTTAGAATGGTATGAGAAATGGAGAAGCTGAAGAATTCACAAGTCTGACCCATGGACATGTGCTAAGGTGTGGAAATGATGGTGGACGGGGGCGGGTACAGGACGCAGGGGAATAAAGGGGAGGAAAGAAACGAGACAACTATAATAGCATAATCAATAAAATAAATTAAGAAATAAACAATCCCACTCCCCTCCTGGCACCAGCCCAGGCCTAGATTAAACCTGGGCGTGGCCAGCTCCTCCTGTGTTACCACGACCGTTCCTACAGCACCACAACCCTCCAGCTCTAGGGCGCCGAAGCGCACTTACGCTGGGAGGGTGGGGGTGGGGCCTCCCGAGGGAAATTATCACTAGACGCACCGGATGTGGGTGGGCGGAGCCCCCGCAAACACCGCGATGGGCGCAGCCATTAGCCAATGGAGAGCGAGTTGTTTCTTTTTCCGCCAATAGAGCAGCCGAGGCGGTCCCTGATAAACTGCCCTGGTGAAGGCCGCATGGTAACGCTGCTCCTGGTTGTGGGTTACTTCTAGTTTTCCTCGGTGGTCTTGGTTCCTGACGTCCGGAAGATGAAGATTGAGGAGGTGAAGAGCACAACGAAGACTCAGCGCATCGCCTCCCACAGCCACGTGAAGGGGCTGGGGCTGGACGAGAGCGGCTTGGCCAAGCAGGCGGCCTCGGGGCTGGTGGGCCAGGAGAACGCACGAGAGGTGGGGCTGGCTCTCTTGTGGGCCTGGGGGTTGGGCCGTTGAGCAGGGCTGCTGTTGCAAAGAGGCGCTAAGGTTCGGGTTCAGAGCTGGGTAGGCGCTAGGGTGCCCCGCTTAAATTTCTTCAGGTCAGTGAAAATTGACTATGAGGCTAGGAGGCGCATCACTGGGACTGGGAGTGAGGCTGCTGGGGCAGAGCCGGTGACGACCCAACGGGAGCCGTTGACTGCTTGCTTCATCTCATTGACAGTATATCTTGAGTGAGTCCCCCCGCCCTATTCCCTCTGGTCTGTTCGCGATGTTGGGTTCCAGGAGAGAACAAGATAAGTAAGGTCCCTGCTCCTAATGGAGCTTACTTTTTAGTATGGTGAGAGACAGACGGTAGATATTTAAACCAGTAAGTACAGTAATTATTATGTTTTGCTGAGGGCCACTTCCTGCGGGGCTTTACTGGCTAAGATAAGGAGTTTGGATTTTTGTCAGTGGTGTGGGAGACTGTGGGAGTTTTAAAGTATGGGAGTGATCAACCTTAAAAAGTTCACTGATTCACAGAGCCTGGGAGCCTGGGAACGGAAGGAGGAAGTGAGTTACAGGGAGGATCAGTCTATCCACACTCTCAGCAACCTTTTGACGATTCCAATTCCAATTCCAATTCCATCCACTTTTATTCAGTGGTAATGATGCCAGGTTTTTTTATAATCATAAAGCTATTCGAACTTTTTTGTGGTATTATTATTTCTTGCAGATTAAAAAATTGAGGGTAGGAGATGTCACTTCACCTACCCATTTGCCACTCAGTTTAGTAATAATGCTGGGATTTGTAATTCTGACTCCCAGTTTAGTACTCTCTATGATGTTAGAGCCACCTGTCAGTTTGCTGTGCTCTAAGGTCAGATTCATGCCCCTTGGCCTTGCCATGGTTTCTTCTCCAGGACCTCCAACCCTGGGACCTGGCTTGCAACTCAGGCATTTGCCCTGACTGGGAATCGGACTTGCAACCTTGTGGTTCGCAGGCTGGTTCTCAATCCATGGAGCCACACCAGCTAGGGAGACCTTGTTGTGCTTTAGCAACTACAGAAACCTTAATGTGAGGTTAAGACTGTTTCCTCCTAGGCTAATCGTGCTAATAGAAAGGGCCAAAGAAAAGCGTCTGGCTTCCATTTTGACCCTCATCTTTTCAAAAAGGAAATATTGACATAGTCATGGTGGCTTTCACATTTCTCTTTATGCAGCTTTTGCTTACTAAGGACCTATTACTGCAGATAGCTAACATTGGTTGAATGCTTGTTATCTGCCAAGCACTGTACTAAGCAGCTTTTTCTCCTGTATGTCTTGTTTTCACCTCTATTCTAATAGGTGTCTATCCCATTTTACTCTGACACTTTTCAGGCATACAAAAAAGTTGTAAGACTTGTGTAGTGAAAACTTGGGTGCCTAAATTCTACAATTAACATATTACTCTGTTGCTCTATCATGTATCTGTCTGTTCATTTATCAATCCACCAAATCCATTTTTGCATTTTCAAGTCTGCAACTTTTTCATTATCTACCCTTAAACCTTAACATGTGTGCCACTATTATGAATTCTGTTGTCAGATAATGAAATAGTAGCATACAGAGGTTGAATAGGTAGGTCCAAGGTCGCTCAGCTGGTAATGGTAGAGCCAGGATTTAAACCCAAGTCTACTGAATCTAGAATCCATGCTCTGAACTCTGATGCTGTATGCCTTTGTATGACTATAAGCTTCCTGAGGATAGAGACAAGATAATGTTATTAAACACCCAGAACCTGACTCATTATAAGGGCTCAGTATTTATTGAATTAATAGGCATTCCAGCTCAGCTGCCGGATCCTTGTATGATCTGGTCACATGTAATGTGTGACTGGTCACATTAGCTGTCTTGCTGGTGTTTAATATCCTCATCTGAAAAATGAGTTGGACTAGGTGATCTTTTAAAGACTTTTCCAGTTTTCACTTTCTACATTTTGGTATTCACTGACCTTTGCTCACTGGAGAGAAGTTGAAGCTTAAAGTGAGGAAGATTAAGTGGAAGAGGTTCTAGTGTGTGAATTAAGAGTACATATCCTCCCTGGGTGGCATAGCTCAGTGGATTGGGTCCAGGCTGTGAACCAAAATATCGCAGGTTCGATTCCCAGTCGGGGCACATGCCTGGGTTGTGGGCCAGGTCTCCAGTGGGGGCCACATGAGAGGCAACCACACATTGATGTTTCTCTCTCTTTGTCCCTCCCTTCCCTTCTCTAAAAATAAATAAATAAAATCTTAAAAAAAAAAAGAGTGCATATTCTAGGTTTAGAAAATCTCTTCTACCTCTTTTGTGTTTCCCAAAGACTTTTCAGTGCTGAGGATTATGATATCACAGGGTTCAATGAAAAGACCGTAGTGGCTCTGCTATCTTTTTAGACATGCAGCTTCTGAAGAATAGCTTCTAGGCTCTATTAAGGGCACTGTGCTTTTCCAGATGAGCCAGAAATGGAGTAGAACATGTCTACATGCATTCATTGATCCCACAGTTTTTGAGAGGCTGTCTTGTGTGTGATACCAAAGTACTCTCCATAGTCCATGGAGAATAGTGGTAAAGGAGATAAGGTGTATTGACAATACCCTGCCAATAGGGTGCAATGTCATAACTGCCCAGAGAGAAGAGCTAAGGCAAGTAATTGATCTTGAATATTTGAAAGGCATTCAGTGAATCTTGTGCCACAGGTTTAACTTCACGTGCAGCATTCTGGGACACATAACTGATGGTCAACTAGTAGTGCATGTCATTGATTCTTAAACCTTAATGAGTTAATCTGGGAATCTGATGAAAGCTGTGAATCAAAAAATGCACATGTAATCATATGCGTAATTTTGCTTCCGGTTTCATTTCCATTTTCAGGAAGTGTGTGGGCTCCTATAGTCTGTGTCTGGTCCCCAGACTAAAAGTCACTGCCCTCATTTGTACTTCTACTGTCTCCACACAGTAGCCATCAAGATCTTTTTAAAAAGATTTTATTTATTTTTAGAGAGAGGGGAAGGGAGGGAGAAAGAGAGGGAGAGAAACATCGATGTGTTAGGAAATGATGGGTTGCCTCTCTCACACCTCCAGCTGGGGATCTGGCCTGTAACCCAGGCATGTGCCCTGACTGGGAATCGAACCTATGACTTTTTGGTTTGTAGGCTGGCACTCAGTCCATCAACCACACCAGCCAGGGCAAGATCTTTTAAAAACAAATCATCATAACATGACGTATAGTCTAATATCTTTTCATTAGCTTCCCATTACATGTACAATAAAATCCAAACTTTAATGTGGACTCTTAACATTCTGTTCTGAGTTCTGCCCTCTGCCTGCCTTTTCAACCTCATCTTTCCACTCTCCTTGTTCACTGTACCTTGGTCACTGTATGTAGTCCTTCTGCCCCTTGCACACACCAAGCTCATTTGCTGTTTCCTTTGAATGCAACACTAATTCTAACTTGCTCAGAACTTTGCATATCAAATATATTGTCATCAGAGAGGTCTTTCCAGATCACTCTTTCTAGAGTAACCTGTGCCCCAGGTATTCACTATGTCATTACCCTTTTTTCTTTATGGTAGTCATCTGGTACAATGTCTTTGTGATTGTCTACTCCACAGGGTTAGGTGCTCCATAAGCACAAGACTTTTCTGTCTTGCCCTCCACTGCCTCCAGCACCTAGAACAGTGAGTGCCTGCAGTGTATTGGCAGTGCAATGTTAGTTGAATCAGTATGTGAATTGTTTGGAACAGAGACTGGATATTTTCCCCCTGTAAAACATTTTAATACTGATTTATTATTTCCATTGTGGTGTCTAGGCATGTGGTGTGATAGTAGAATTAATCAAAAGCAAGAAAATGGCTGGAAGAGCTGTCTTGTTGGCAGGGCCTCCTGGAACTGGCAAGGTACTCATTTTCTCTTATTTTTTTAATCCACCCAAAAAAATGATCCTAATGTCTAAGCCACATTAAATTTGTGTCTTAACTAGTCTTTGTTTATCTAAGTTGGTTATACGTATGTTTTTTAAAACTAATGTGCAGTAGTACAACTTAATATCTAAAATCCATGCTTTTTAAATCCAGATTTTCCTGGATGACCTCCAGAGAAGAGAGAATGAAATCCCCGGAGTGATCTCATTGTCTTTAGAATTTGACTTGTATCTCTTTCAAGTCTGCTTTGCTCTGGAAATACATTTCTGTTTGTCTAGGGCTGCATAAAATCTTCAGAGTGATATCTTGAGGTGGGAAGAAAACCAATCAGCAAGCATTTTTCTGAATGCTAACTTTATCCAGCACTATTCTGGCTGTGTGAGAGATGGAGGGAAAAAGGAAGATGGAAGGCAGATGTGATTTTTATCTTCAAGGGGCTTTCAGGGCAGGGAGAGGAAACTTTGACAGCCCAAAAATGCTTTAGTTGAACACTGATCCTAAATGCAGTTGGAAATAGAACAGGAGGCACACTAAGGGCTGGCAAAGCTAGACCGGTTGATTCTTGACATTTGTCCTAAAGAGTAGGGAGAAGAGTTGGCTTTGCAGGAAGGAAAAGGGCCTTGCAGGCAGAGGAGGCAGTATGATTGTTAGGATTCATTAGGGGAGTGGCTAGATACTTGAAGTGCCATGAGTCCCCAGTCTGAGCCCTGCTTCTTTTTCAAAAGGCCCACTTGGTACAGGAGAGAGTTACAGCTTAGGATTGTGCTTATAAGGCTTGTTCAGAAGGTATCCAGCCATGTAATATGAAAAATAAGAGACATTTATTGAAGAAGATACAAGATAGAAGAAATAGTATATGTACAACAATGGCACTTCAGACCCCTTCAAAATAGGCACCTGGGGACCTCACATAATTCTCCCAATCACCATCAGCTGCTCTGTCATATTTTCCTAAATCTCACTGATGGTCTGAAATCTCTTCCCTTTCAAAGGTGATTTTAGTTTTGGGAAAAGCCAGAAGTCCCAGGATGTAGTATCTAGGCTGTAAGGGGGATGAGTCACCTGGGTGATTTGATGTCTCATCAAAAAACTCTGCTCCAGACATGATGCATGAGCAGGCTCAGTGTCGTGATGAAGCTGCCAATCACCAGTTAACTATAACTGCGGCCTTGTGATTCATCCAAATAGCTTCTGTGGAGGAATATTCAAGCTTAATGCAAAATTTGATGCCGAGTCTTACTCTGCTCGCTCAGTCATTTTGATTGCAACAGCCACACAGTACACATGCTCAGTCAACGGTGTCTACTGCCCCCACTGACTAGTACAGTAAAGTCACCGTTGTTCACGCATGGGCATTCCAGCCCACTTGCCTTAGCTGTCAAGTTACATTGATGTGGTTCAAACTATTCTCATTATATTAACAATGGTTGGACTTTTTCTGAATAGACTTGGTATAAGGAAATAGGCTTTAAATTCCAGCACTGTTGCTGACTTTCTACGAGACCTGAGAAAGGTCCCTTAGCCTTTCTGAAATAGTAGCACATGCCCTATTTGAGGCAGTTATTAAACTGGTCAGTTGTGAGGTAATGACTTTAATTATTTGAAATCATGAATTGATGGTGTCTCTTATATTGGTGTCTTATAATAGAGGAAGAAGTGCTGTGTTTGTGCAAAAGTTTTTTTAAATTTTAATGTGTCATATAAATGAACTTTCATTACCTCTGCAAGCAGTATTAGCTTGTCTAATGAATTTACTATGTATTTGCTTTCTATTCCTTCTTAACATCTTAGATCCTAACATTCCATGTTTCTTCCTAAATTATATCATTTAGAAGTTTCTTCTAAAAGTGTATTAGTGACAAAGTAAGGGTTGTATTTGTTATGTTGCCTTTGTTTTTGAAATGTAATGTTGGATGTATAGTTCAGTTGATGGCTATTTTTTCTTAGTACTTTTTTTCTCAATGGTATCTGCTACCTGTTGTCTTCTATTTTTGCTTTTGAGAAGCTTAATTTTGAGGGCTTTTGGTTTTTCTTCGGTGTCTTTAAGATATTCTTGGTTTCAGTTTTTAACTATGGTATGTGGAACAGTGAATTTATTTTTATTTTTTGGGCTTAATATTAATTGTGCTTTTTGAGTCTGACTATTATGTCTCTAATGAATCTTGGGAAATTGTCAGTCTTTATCTCTTCAGAAATTGCCTTTCCCTGTTCTCTTAATTCTCTTTTCCTAGAAATTCAGTTCGATGCTAAGTTTTACTGCAAAGGCTTTCAACCTGGGGTTGTTTTGCCACCACCCCACCCCACCCCATTAAACCTGCCTGCCAAGGGACATTTGTCTCGAGACAGTGTCTTGAGACAGTTTTGGTTGTCAAAACTTGGTCACGTGGGCAGTGCTACAGGCATCTCGTGGGTGGAGACCATGAGTGCTGCTAAATACCCTACCGTGTGCACAGTAGTCTCTACAGCATGGGATTATCTGGGCTCAAAATGTCAGTAGTGGCCAGATTGGGAAGCCCTGGGCTAGACCTTTTCATTTTGTCATCTTTGTCTTTCAACTTCTTTTTCATATTTCTTATCTTTACTTTGCTGCATTTTACTTTCTTGTAGTTTCTTTAGACCTTGGTTCCAGTTTAATTGTCTGGTAAGCTATCACTAAACTGCTGTTTAATACAATTCATTGAATATTTTTTCTTTTGAATATTTTGAAACCTACAAAGGAATAGAAAGAAGAATAGTATGATGATCCTCTATTCCCTACACATAAATGAATAAATGACTAATTGTAAATATTTTGTGGTGTTTGCTTTTTGTGTACTTAATTCTAAACCATTTGAAAGTAAGCACAAGGACATTTTCCTACATTACCAGGATACTGTCATTACACCCAAGAAATTTAACGTTGTTAACACTGTTAGCAGATGTCTAATTTATGGTAAAATTTCTCCAAATTGTTCCAGTGTTTGGCTGTTTCATTTTTTAATATTTTTAAATTCAATATAACAAAGATCTCACATTGCATTCATTGATATGTCTCTTTAGTTCCTCTTCATACAGAACATTTACCCTCCCCAGAATTGTTTTGTTTTATTTTATGACATTGACATTTTTGAAGAGTCTAGTACAGTTCTTTTGTAGAATATTCTACAGCCGTCCTACAGTGATTTTCTTAAACACTGGCACAATGTTGCACAGCTGATGTTGTGTCCTTTCATTGCTTTACAGCGAAAGGCTGATGCCAAATTCTACTGTGAAAGTACTGGTTCTCATTGTAATGAGTAATCTGTGAAGTGACGTGTTGAGATATTTTGAATATTCTTTCCTCCTGTGGGTGTAGCATTCATTGATAGTCATTGCTTATCAGTTATCACATTGGTGGTTGCAAAAATGGGGTTTTTATTTTTAAATTTATTGGATGACATTGTTTAATAATAATATTTATTATATACGTTTCAGATATAGAACTTATGTAATATGACTTCTGTATGCACTATTGTTTGGGCACTACCTGATGTCTGGTCTCCTTCTTTCACCATGTATTTGATCCCCTCTACCCTCTTTATCCTCCCTCTATTCTCCTTCTCTGGTAATCACCATTCTGTTGTCTATATCTATTAGTTTGGTTTTTTAAATTTATTTGTTTTGTGTGTTTGTTGATTTTTGCTTTATATCCCACATACGAGTGAATTCATATGGTTCTTGTTTTTTTTCATCTGATTTATTTAATTTAAGCATAATACTCTCAAGAGCCACCCATGTTGTTGCAAATGGCATCTCGTCTTTTTTATGGCTGAGTAGTATTTCATTATATATATATATATATCATGTCTTTATCCAGTCATTCATTTCTATGTCTTGGCTATTGTGAATAATACTGCAATGAACATAGGGATACATCTATAACTTTATGAATAAGTTTTCAAATTTTTCAAGTAGTTACCCAGAAAAGGGATTGCTGGGTCATATGGTAGCTCTATTCTTAATTTTTTTTAAAGATTTTTAAAAATTCTTTTTATTTTTAAGTGTTTTATTTTTTAAAATATATTTTATTGATTATGCTATTACAGTTGTCCCATTTCCCCCCTTCACTCCCCTCCACCCTGCACACCCCCTCCCACCCACATTCTCCCCCTTTAGTTTATGTCCATGTGTCATACATGTTAGTTCTTTGGCTTCTACATTTCCCATACTATTCTTACCCTCCCCCTGTCTATTTACTACCTACCATCTATGCTACTTATTCTCTGTGCCTCTTTCCCCTCTTTCTCCCTCCCACTCCCCTGTTGCTAACCCTCCATGTGATCTCCATTTCTGTGGTTCTGTTCCTATTCTAGTTGTTTGCTTAGTTTGTTTTTGGTGTGGTTGTTCATAATTGTGAGTTTGCTGTCATTTTACTGTACATATTTTTTGTCTCCTTTATCTTAGATAAGTCCCTTTAACATTTCATATAATAAGGGCTTGGTGATGATGAACTCCTTTAACTCAGCCTTATCTGAGAAGCACTTTATCTGCCCTTCCATTCTAAATGAAACCTTTGCTGGATAGTGCAATGTTGGATGTAGGTCCTTGCTTTTCATGACTTGGAATGCTTCTTTCCAGCCCCTTCTTGCCTGCAAGGTCTCTTTTGAGAAATCAGCTGACAGCCTGATGGGAACTCCTTGTAGGTAACTGTCTCCTTATCTCTTGCTGCTTCCAGGATTCTCTCCTTCATTTTAATCTTGAGTGATGTAATTAGAATGTGCCTTGATGTGTTCCTCCTCGTGTCCAACTTCTTTGGGATTCTCTGAGCTTCCTGGACATCCTGGAAGTCTATTTCCTTGGCCAGATTGGGGAAGTTCTCCTTTATTATTTGCTCAAATAACTTTTTCACTTGTTGCTCTTCCTCTTTTTCTGGTACTCCTATAATTCGGATGTTGGAACATTTAAAGATGTCCTGGAGCTTCCTAAGCCTCTCCTCATTTTTTTGAATTCTTGTTTCTTCCTCCTTTTCTGTTTGTTTCTTTCTTCCTGCGGTCCACTCCATTGATTTGAGTCCCAGTTTCCTTCCTATCACTGATGGTTCCCTGTACATTTTCCTTCATTTCACTTAGCATAGCCTTCATTTTTTTCACCTAAGTTGCAACAAGATTCAACCAATTCTGTGAGCATCCTGATCACCAGTGCTTTGAACTATGCATCTGATAGGTTGGCTATCATTTTGTCACTTAGTTGTATCTGTTCTGAAGCTTTGATCAGTTCTTTCATTTGGGGCTTTTTTTTTTTTTTTTGTCTTGACATGCCTGTTCCATAGTGAGGGGTGGAACCTTAGGTATTTACCAGGGCAGGGCAACCCACGTTGCTGCATTGTGATGCTGCTTTGTGAAGCTGTTTGTGAGGGAGGGGTCTGAGGGGGAACAATGGTGCTTGCTGTGCGCTCTGCTGGATTTCGGTCCCTTTTGCTGCTTCCCCCAAGCAAACTGGGCCCTTCTCGTACTGATTTCCGTGTGGGTGGGCTTGTGTACATTCTAGGACCCTGTGGGTCTTTCCAACAAACTCTCCTATGAGGCTCTGAGAATGAACTCTCCTTTGAGGCTGGGAGTCTCTCCCAGCACCTGAGCCCCCACAGGTGTTTTCAGTAGGTGTTTTGAGTCTTTATTTCCCTATGCTGGGACCCTGGGTTATGCAGTCTGTCTGTCTCCCCAGTGTGGCCTGGTTTATCTGCGTGCAAATGTGGGACCACCTGGTCTCGCCAGTGGCCTTGCATGCCGCCCCCCTCCACAATATGCTACCTTGTGGGTTCGCCCACTGCCACCCTGTGCCCGGGCTCTGCTAGCTACTGCTTATTTTTTTTGCCGTGACCCCTCTCTGCCTGATTGCCCAACTCCACCCCTCTTACTGGTCTGGATGAATGTGTCTACTTTAACTCCTTGGTTGTTAGACTTCCATACATTTCAGTTTTCTGCCTGTCAGTACTGGTTGTTTTTTTTTGTTTGTTTCTAAATGTTTGTTGTCCTTATTTTGGTTGTGTGAGGAGGCACAGTGTGTCTACCTGTGCCTCCATCTTGGCCAGAAGTCCAATATTTTATTTTTTTTATTTTTAGAGAGGGGAAGGGAGGGAGAAAGAGAGGAAGAGAACCATCAATGTGTTAATTATTTTTATTCATTTATTTTTGGAGAAAGGGGAAGGGAGGGAGAAAGAGGGAGAGATATGTCAATATGTGGTTGCTTCTCACGTGCCACCAACTGGGGACCTGACCCACAACCCAGGCTTGTACTCTGACTGGAAATTGAACAGGCAACCCTTTGGTTTGCAGGCCAGCGTTCAATCTGCTAAGCCACGCCAGCCAGGGCTCTGTTAATTTTTTGAGAGATGTCCATACCGTTTTTTATAGTGGCTGCACCAATTTATATTACTACCAGCTTGTACAAGAGTTCCCTTCACATCCTCTTCAACACTTGTTATTTCTTGTCTTATTGATAATAGAAAACGGTGATTTTCAAAATGTCCTTTTTCTCTACATATTTTAGCTTGCTTTTTTTATTTGTTTTTGTAAAGATGAAGCACCCCCTAAAGTTTTATTATTTTTCTTTCCTTCAAAATTTAGCTATTTTTGATAGCCTCTTATTCCTTGTTCATGATGCAATATTGGGTCTTTTTGTTTTGTGGGGGGGTTTTTTTTGGTATTCTGTATCTGCTTTTGAAATCATGTTTAACTGATCAAATCTGTGAAGCTTCTCTAATCTAAAGTTAGGACTGAGTGCTTTCTTAGAGGCCATGTGAGAGCCTTGCTATGCTACAGATGCTGGGCACTTAAGGTGACGTTTTTGTCTTGGGTTTTCTGGCCACTGGGTAGTGTAAAAACCAATCCTAAATGTGCTTGAGAGAATGCTAGGGAGACATTCTTTCCTCACCTAGAGCAAAGGCAAGATTGACAAGTTTATACGTTGTACCTCAAGGAGATTTTGTTTTATTGTCTACCTTCATGGCCCTTAAGGGTCCTTTTTATTGAAGGGTTTCTGCCTTAACACTACACCTTGCTGGGTTTCTGGTATCTGTCAGTCACCCTTCAAACTTTCGAAGTAATGTAGGTTTATTACTTTGGGTTTATTATTGTTACTTAGTTTTAGGTATTTTGTAACAGGAAGGATTTCTAATGGCTCTAGTGTGCTGTATTGCTGGAAACATGAGTCCTTCATTTCTTTTGTAATATACTATTTTTCTCTTAGAAAATGTGAGAACTTCTCAGTACTTACAGGTTTGCCTAGTTCCTTTTAATGTTTAGGAAGGCATGTGGTAGCGCTTTTAGTATGCTGATGGGCCCCCAAATTTAGACAACTTAACTGAGTGACAGGCAGGAGAATACAGTGCTTATTTAGAGATGGAAATACATGTTTCATATAGATGTTCCATTTTTGAGGATCTCAAAACTTTAATAACAGGGTAGTGTGTTTTGGTTTTACCTTTTAGAAAAACCTTTTCTAAACCTTTACCTTTTCTAAAGGTTTTACCTTTTAGAAAAAGGTATTCAGATGAGGCTGAAAATAAAATAGATTAATCTTCTTTTGGCAACCATCTCTTTTTTGTATGCCACTTGCATGGGTGAGAGACAGAGGTAAGCACAAAGAAGTAATGTGTTTGGAGATTGGGGTTTGCATCCTGGCTCTGCTGCTTGCTAACTGAATAGCCTTGGGTGAGTTGGTAACTTCTGAGTTTAAGTTTCTAAAGCTATAAAAAGCCAACTAGATTATCAAGTACAGCTAGTTGGGAGGATTCAATGAGATCTCTCATGCAACTGACCTAGCACTATCTATAGTAGATGTAGCTATGGTATTACAGCCATATCATGTACCTGGCCTCTGGGAGCCTTTATTTTTTAAAGATTTTATTTATTTTTGTAGAGAGGGAGAGAAACTCAATGGGTGAGAGATAATATCGATCGGTTGCCTCTTGTGTGCCCTCATCTGGGACCTTGCCCACAACCCAGGCGTGTACCCTGACTGGGAATTTAAATGGTGACCGTTTGGTTTACAGGCCAGGGCTCAATCCACTGAGCTATGCCAGCCAGGGCTGGGAGCCTTTAACTGGTGGAAGCTAGACACACCTGAAGCATTCCTTAATCACGCATTTATCATACTTTAATGGAAGTATATTGATCATCTCTTCTGTATTAAGTAGCAATGAGGGGATGCCACAGAATCTGATAGAATCACTATTTTTTAAGTTTGTGGCTGTGGGTAGGGAATGGGGCCTGCAGAGATACCTGGATAACAAAGAGGATTGAATGAGAAGGTGGCAAGATTTAGATGTAAGGTGTGTGTGGTCAGCCTGTAGATCCCATTGGGAGGCCTGATGTGCCACTTATCTCAATATGTCCCTTCATGCTCCAGAAATTTTTCCTTCACTCTTAGAATACTAGAACATAATGGTTTTAGAGGTATCAGCCTCAAGATCACAAATTGAGATGCTTACTCAGGCAAGCAGTGGGGATGAGTGAAGCACCTGGGTGCAAGCAAGCTCCAGGAAGCAGTGAAGCTATGACGGGCCAGAGCAGCAGTCTCTCCCTAAAAGAGGCAGCTGCTCTGGGGGTTCACTCCAGGTTCTGCCACATGGTAATGAGGACTGATTGTAGCCAGACCTTCTAGTTTCTCAGTAGACCCTGACTATAGGCATAATTTGTTTTATTGCCCTTTATAGATACTGTGTTTTTACAAATTGAAGGCAAGACCCTCCACCAGCAAAAAGATTACAACTTACTTTATTGTAATATTCACTTTGTTGCAGTGGTCTGGAACAGAACTTGCAATATTTCTGAGGTATGCCTGCAAACAGCTGGATTTTTATTTGAAAGTTGCTGGCATTCAAAAGGTAGCTACAAATTGAGTTTAAAAACATACATGAGACTGTGCCAGGCAAAACAGAAGCAGTCTTTGGCAACTAATTAGCTATCTGTTATCTAACTTTGGACTTTTCATTTGCCAGATGAGGAAATTGGGCACCAGAGATTTGTGCTGTGTCCAAAGTCACACTGAAAATTAGGAGCAGAACCAGGATAAAAGCCCAGTTTCTGCCTCGTGGGCCAGTGCTTTTTGTGCTACGCTGTATGCTGATTTCTAGAGGATTTTATGTCTCAAAAACTATCATCAAAGGAGCATTGAAAAGAAAATCTAAGCAGAACCTTTACTGGGCAAATTTTAAAATAGTCTCAGCCCTGTCTCGGTGGCTTAGTTGGTTAGAGCATCATCTCAGTACCCCAAGTTTGTAGGTTCAATCCCCAGTCAGAGCACATGTAAGAATCAACCAAAAAATACAAAAGTAAGTAGAACAACAAATCAGTGTGTGTCTCTCTCTTTCACCTTCTCTCACTCTCTCCCACCTCACCCCTTGATATCTCTCTCTCTCTCAAATCAATAAATAAAATGATATTTTAAAATTGTATTTAGTCTTTAAAATTTAATCAAGGTTTAACAGATGAAAGTTTGGGCTCATTTTTTTAAAAAATTAGAATAAAATAAACACTGTATCAGAGAGCCACTGTGGTGTTCTTCAGTAGCAAGCTTGTTTTCTTCCTTAGTCCATATGTCTTGGGAACTTAACCTTACTCAGACTCTTGTTAAAAAAATATGAAAATGGCATTAAAAGGACATTGTATTTTTCAGTCCTGTACCAGCTTTGAAGGACTGGCTTTCGGACCTGATATTTGACCATGCATATATTATATTGGGTTCTGTTTAGCATCTGACATCTGTGGTTATTTTACTAAAAATCAACTTGTAGTTTAACTATACTTGCACGTTAAAGTATAATTGAAGACTACTTCAGAGCTTCAGAATTCTACCTCATATATTCATTATGTGTGGGCCACTTAATATAAAGTGAACACCACGTAACTTAACTGATTTCCAATGGGTTGTCTTCGTATACCTATATAAGCAGAAAGCAGTTATTTCAAAGATCCAATAGTGGTGTTCTGAGTGATTAGGAAAGGACCCTGTTTTGATATAGAGGAAATAGTTTTGGAAGCCTGTACTAATTATGATGGGAATATGATCTCTATGACTTTTTTAGTGTTAGCACCTAGAATGTGTTACTTAATCTCTCTGTGTCTCAGTTTCCTCATTTGTAGAGGTGAGAGTATTAGTAGTAACTAATTCATAGGGTGAGTGGGTGACTTATGTGAAGCATTTAGAGTTGGGTATGTACTACATCTCAGTAAACGATAACTTGTAATTACAAGGGTGATTAAAAATGCCATTTAGATTATAGATCCACAAGAGTCATCAAATGTTTATTGTGTGAAACGTGCCAAATGACGCTAAAACTAAAAGGACTAGATTTTCAGTTGTTCCTGGTTAATCTTTTCTTTTTTTTTTTTTAAGCATATTTCTCTGAATGATCATATTTTCAAGAACATAAAACAAATTCATTTTCTTTGTTTTCTGTAGACAGCTCTAGCTCTGGCTATTGCTCAGGAGCTGGGTAGTAAGGTGCCTTTCTGCCCCATGGTGGGGAGTGAAGTTTACTCTACAGAGATCAAGAAGACAGAAGTACTGATGGAGAACTTCCGCAGGGCCATTGGTGAGTATCATGTTTGTGAGAGGACTTCTCATTTGAATGGTATACTGAAGCCTCGTGGTTGTGAAAATGGCTTGGTGATTTGTATTTGTTGCACTGCTCTTTTTCTTTTGGCACCATTAGTGTTATCTTTGCAAACAAAATAAAAACCCAGCTTTACTAATTTAGGTGCTTTAACAATCAGCAAATGTAGGCTCCAGCTATGGGGCTGGTATTCTTAACCTGACAAATTGCATGTATCTATAAAGTGATTTTTAAAGAACACGTCAGATTGTCCTGGCAGTGTTTTTATGCTTTTAGAGATGACTGTCCATTGAAAAAGTTTTGGTCTTAAGCCAAAAGCATTATGTGTCATGCTGCTAGCGTGCCCCTGGTTCTGAATGCTGAGCCAGAAGAACTATGGCCTGTCAGAGAGTGGGGGTACTATTTGGTCACGGGCAGATCTTTGAGACTAGTGGTGCCAGCCTCATAGGCCTTGGAATTACCACATTGAGTGTTTATTATGTGCCAGGCTCCTGTATTGTAGCCTTTCTGTCCACCAAGGGGATGCTCTGAAGTATGATTTAGCATCTTATAAAACAGACTCAGGAAGTTCAATAATTTGCCTACAGTGACCCATCTAGAAAGTAGTAGTCTAGTTTTAACCTAGTTTTCTGATTCTAGAGCCCATGCTTTGAAGGTCTGCTGTGAAGAGAAAATGGTCTCTCTCGAACATTTCCCTCTTGCGAACGAGTACTTGTGGGGCAGACTTCTGGCTCCATTTCTGCTGGCCTAGCTTTGGAAAAAATCTCAGTTTCCCTCACATCTACTTGTAGAAATAACTTATCCCTCTTAAGCTGTTAAGAAATATTTGTGTCTCTGCACATGTGGGAGTTTAGAATATAGTTGCTGAGTCAAGGGTTATGAACTCTTGTCAGTGCCTCAACCATTTACTAGTCCCTTTGATTGTCAAAGATAAATATTCTGAAGAAGGAATTTTACTAAAAAAACTTCAAGGAAATTATGAAAGTTTAAGAAATAATAGATTTGTCTAGCACAGGATCCTTGTCTCAGGACAGCCAACGTCTAGTTTAGAGGTTAGATACTATAGGGCCTTACGTCATGGTTAGGGCTTTGGCTTTTTCAATGAGTGAAAAGGAGAGGTAATTGGAGAATAGTTTTGGTTTTATAAGAATCTCTCTGGCGAGGGTATGGAGAGTGGACAGTGAGGGCGTGAATAGGGAGATAATAAGGAATGTCTGAGTAAGAGAAAGTGATAGTTTCGACCAGGATGGTGGTGGTAGAGTTGATAAGTGGTTGGATTCTGGATATAGTTGGATGACAGAGCTGATAGAATTTCCTGAAGGATTAGATGTGGGGGTTGAAAAAAAGAGACAAATATGTCAGCCTCTTCTCCTAGGTTTTGTCATTTTGGGAGGTGGGAAGGTATAGGAAGGAGCAGATTGAATATTCATTAAAAGTCTACTGTAGATATAAGTGGGCAGTTTTTATCTTTTTTGCCCCAGTTGCTGGCACATAATAGGTGCTCAGTGAAGTTTTTCTGAATGAGAGAAGAGAGTGGACTTTAAGGGGTGGACTTCAAAGCAAAGAAGAAGCAGAAGCCTTTAGGTAAAGTAAGATAGCCCTTGGTCTTTGTCTGGCAATGGACATATTTCGTTTGATTTGCATAGTGTTTTTAAAAATAATATTTGAATTATATAGCTGCCAGTGATTAGAAATTGGGAGATGTCATGTAAAAGCCATTCTTTCTGGACCAGCCAAGATGCAGATGTAGGTAGATACTCTTCACTTCCTGACATAACCAAAAGAAGGATAACAACCAATTTAAAAACAAAAAACAACCAGAATCCCAGAAAGTCAAACTATATAAGCCCGACAACCAAGGAGTTAAAGAAGAAGCATTCATCCAGACTGGTAGGAAGGGCAGAATGGGAAGCCAGATGGAGACGATGTGCGACAAGGCAGCCGCTGGGGATTGGGCAGGGTCACATTTGTGTGCAGATAAGCTGGGAGGAACAACTGGGGACCGGGACAAACCACACAACCCAGAGTTCTAGTGTGGGAAACTAAAGCCTCAAAACTTCTGGCTGTAAAAACCTGTGGGGGTGGCAGAGTCAGGAGAAACTCCTAGTCCCACAGGAGAGTCCATTGGGGAGGCCCATGGGATCCTAGAATGTACACAAAAGCATTCACCCAGGAATCGCACCTGAAAGGGCACAATCCACTTGTAGGAAGTAAGGAAAGTGACAGAAAGTGGGTCGAGAGCTGAGCAAGAGGCACTGTTCTCTCTCGGACCCCTCCCCCACATATAGTGCCATGATGCAGTGAAGTGGGTTGCCCGGCCCTGGTGAATATGTAAGGCTCTGCCCCTTACAATGTAACAGGTGTGCTGAGACAAAGAAATATGGCTCAAGTCAAAGAACAGATAAAAACTCTAGAAAAAGAACTAAGTGACAAGGAGATAGACAACCTATCAGATACACAGTTCAAAACATTGGTAATTAGGTGCTCACAGAAATGGTTGGGTATGGTTGCAAAATACAGGAAGAAATGAAGGCTGTGCAAAGTGAAATAAAGGAAAATATAAAAGGAATCAACTGTGAAGGGAAGGAAAACAGGACACAAATCAACAATTTGGAACAAAAGGAAGAAATAAACATCCAACTGGAACAAAAAGAAGAAAAAAGAATTCCAAAAAATGAGGAGAGGCTGGCTGAGGAACCTCTGGGGCAACATTAAGTGTTCCAACATCCAAATCATAGGGACACCAAAAGGTGAAGAAGGGCAAGAAATATTTGAACAAATAATGAAGGGAAACTTCCCCAATCTGACTAAGGAACTAGACATGCCAAGTTCAGGATGCTTGGAGGGTCCCAAAGTAGTTGGTTTGAAGAAGAAACACAGCAAGACACATCATAATTAAGTTCCCTAAGATTAAAGATAAGGAGAGAATCTTAAAAGCAGCAAGAGAAAAGGAGACAGTTGCCTATAAAGGAGTACCCATATGACTATCAGTTGATTTCTCAAAAGATACCTTATAGGCAAGAAGGGACTGGAAAGAAGTATTGGAAGTCATGAAAGGCAAAGGCCTACACCCAAGATTATTCTATCCAGGAAAGCTATCATTTAGAATGGAAGGGCAGATAAATGCTTCCCAGGTAAGGCCAAGTTAAAGGAGTTCATCATCACTAAGCCCTTATTACATGAAATGTTAAAGGGACTTATCTAAGAAAATGATCAAAACTATGAACAGTAAAATGACAACAAACTCACAACTATCAATAACTGGACCTAAAAAAACCCAAAAACTAAGCAAACCACTAGAACAGAAACAGAACACAGAACTATCACATGGGGGGTTATCAGTGGGGAGGGGGAGAATGGGGAGGAAAGGTACAGGGAATAAGAAGCATAATTAGTAGGCCCAATATAGATGGGGAGGTGAGTTAAGAAAAGTATAGGAGCCCTGGCTGGTGTGGCTCAGTGGATTGAGCACTGGCCTGTGAACCAAAGGGTTGCTGGTTTGATTCCCAAGTTAGGGCACATGCCTAGGTTGCAGGCTGAGAGGCATCCCATTGATATTTCTCTTACACGTTGATGTTTCTCTACCTCTTTCTTTCTGTTCTCTCTAAAAACAAATCTTAAAAAAAAAGAAGTCTAGGAAATGGAGAAGCCAGAGAAATTTGTATAACCCATGGACATGAACCAAGGAGGGGAATGCTGGAGGGAGGGGTGTGCAGGATGGAGGGAGAAAAATGGGAGAATTGTAGTAGCATAATCAATAAAATATACGTAAAAAGAGAGAAAGCCATTCTTTCTGTCTTCTTGAAAGAAGCTTCCAATTTCATACATACCAATTGCTGCTGACCGTCTGCACTAACTGGGTGCTGTCTTTTTTCAGAGCAGGCTTGTACTTCTGCTCCCCCGTCTATGAGACTTGCTCTGCTTTTTGATATTCCTTGCTAGGGTCTGGTAAGCACTGGGGTTTGGGACTCTTGCTTTAGACCAGAGACACTGAACTGTGTCTGTAGGCAGTTTTGTGTTACTTACAATAATGACTTTTTAAACTTCAAAGTATTTCATATGGAAATGTTTTTTTTTTACCATGAAACATTGGATTTTTGGTGCTTGTTTTAAACTGAAATATAATATACATATAGAAAAGTATGTAAAACATACCTATAATTTAACAATTAATTATGAAGTAAATGCTTATGCAGTCAGCACTCATCTCATGATATAGAGCACAGCCAGCACTGCAGATGTCACTCATGTCCTCTGGTCACAGCCCCTCGCATCTCCCATGTGTGCCTGCAGAGTGCAGCAGTTGCATAGCAGTGGCTTCTGTGGTCATCATAACCCTGTATACCCTTGTGTGTATCCCTAGGCAGTGTGGTTGAATTTTGCCCTTTTAGACTTTAAATGGAACCTACTCTAGGTGTTGTGTCTTGCTTTTTAGCAACATTTGTATTTGTAAGGTTTAGCCTGTGTTATTGCATGAGGTGGTTTCTTTGGATTTTACATCATTATCCAGGAAAACAGTGGAAATGGCTCACAGGAGATCCTGTTCAGGGTTTCACATCTTCTGAGAACTTTTAAAGAATTCAGTGAGCATGTGCTATATATATACTATAACTCATTAATTAACGAGGTGGTACTCAGTAATATGTTACAACTGGTTCTAAAATGCATTTTTAACCCTGGCCAGGTAGAATCAACCAATGAATGCATGGATGAATAGAACAACAAATCGATGTTTCTCTTTCTATCTGTCTGTTTCTCTCTAACACCAGTAAATAAAAAATTAAAATCTTTTTTGAAGTTTATTTTTTAGAGAGGAGAAGGGAGGGAGAAAGAGGGAGAGAAACATCAATGTGTGGTTTCCTCTCTTGTGCCACCTACTGGGGATCTGGCTCAGAACAAGGCACTGCTGGCAGTCAGACTGGCAACCCTTTGATTTGTGGGCCTACACTCAATCCACTGAGCGACACCAGCCAGGGAGAAAAAAAATAAATTTTTTTCTTAAGTATATTTTATTGATTATGCTATTACAGTTGTCCCATTTTTTTCTCCCCTTTACACTCCTCTGCCCTGCACTACCCCTCCCTCCACAATTCCCCTGCCCCTTGGTTTATGTCCATTGGTTGTACATGTAAGTTCTTTGGCTTCTCCATTTCCTATACTATTCTTAATGCGCCTCTCGCCCCACCCCCCACCATCTATTTTGTGTCTACCAATTATCCTTCTTATTCCCTGTACCTTTTCCCCCCATTTTCCCCCTCCCCACTGATAACCCCCCATGTGGTATCCATTTCAGTGATTCTATTCCTGTTTTAGTGGTTTGCTCAGTTTTTGTTTTTTTTTAGGTTCGGTTATTGATTTCCTTGTTATTAGATTCAGTTGTGAGTTCCTTGTCATTTTACTGTTCATAGTTTTGATCATCTTTTTCTTAGATAAGTCCCTTTAACATTTCATGTAATAATGGCTTAGTGATGATGAACTCCTTTAACTTGGCCTTATCTGGGAAGCACTTTATCTCCCCTTCCATTCTAAATGATTGCTTTGCTGGATAGAGCAATCTTGGATGGAGGTCCTTGCCTTGCCTTTCATGACTTCCAATACTTCTTTCCAGTCCCTTCTTGCCTATAAGGTGTCTTTCGAGAAATCAACTGATAGTCATATGGGTACTCCTTTGTAGGCAACTGTCTCCTTTTCTCTTGCTGCTTTTAAGATTCTCTCCTTATCTTTAATCTTAGGGAACTTAATTATGATGTGTCTTGCTGTGTTTCTTCTTCAAACCAACTACTTTGGAACCCTCCAAGCATCCTGGACTTGCACGTCTAGTTCCTTCATCAGAATGGGGAAGTTTTCCTTCATTATCTTTAAAGTATTTTTAAAAAGGCATGCTTATTTACTTAAAAAATATTTTTCTGACATTGATAAAATCTGACAAAACTGATGTTTACATGAGTGCATGTATTAAGCTTGCTTAAAGGTAACTTAAATAAATACTTTAACATTTGAAAAAAAGAGAGGTAAATTTTCCAGGCATGAATTTTGTGATTTGCTATTTGTTTGTTTGTTTTTATTTTGCTAGAGGGAGCAGTGCAGTTCTTTTGATCATAGCCAAGGGAAGAGAAATTTCTTGACCCTGCTGCAGAATAAAAAGGGAGGTCACTGACAGTCTTAAAAAGGAACTGTGCAGATCTTTTTCTGCCTTTGAATTCCTGTGAAGTTGGTAGTGGGGGTGGGTAGAAAGCAGTAAGCTGACCAGAAATGAAAAGCAAGGAGTCAGAAACAGCAAGGAGTCTATGCTGTTTCCTTGATGTGATGAAAGTCCCTGTCAGGGATTTAGAAACCTGAGCCAGCAGATGAAACCTGTGTCATTTGCATTGTCCTTGCCGGAGATAGCGCCAGCTCAGCCTCTTTCCTGGCTAACAGCCTGTTTCATTCATTGTCTGTCAACTACATCCTCTACTTGCTTGTCACCACAGAGCAACTTCTAAACAAATATGGGACTAGTGAGAGATAGGAATGCCTTTTTCTACCTAGCTGAGGAATTCATGTCATAGCTGTCTAACAGTAAGTATAGGGAAACATTCCATTTGAAGAAATGCATCTCTGGGATATAAAGGTTTTGATTTAATAATCAAAGTTCATTTGAAAAGTACAGAATTTTTTAAGTTTGTCAAAAATCTGATACATTTGAGTTTAGAAAATTTTTGTCTTGGAGTTCCGGCCAAGATGGAGGCATAGGCAGTCGCACTGTGCTTCCTCGCACAACCAAGACTGAAAACAACAAAGATTGAGAAACAATTAACAACCAGAACAGAGGGAAATTAATTGAACAGAAGTCGGGCTCCAGTACATCCAGACCGGTAAGGAGCGGCGGAGTCGGGAGGCCTGCGAAGTGGGGTCGAGAGGC
>PVIA01005643.1:0-111149 GCA_004024845.1 Tonatia bakeri
CCGTAGACTGGACCTGCTGAGCTTCATTGCTCTCCAGTCCCCCACTGCAGGCTGGCTTCATCTCACGCCTGCCTTTGTTGGGAGGAGCCACAGGCCCCTTGCAGGGCCCCCTCCACCCTGCCCCGCCTGCTCCCCTCCCCAGTCCCCATTCCCAGCCCTACTCCCTCCCTTTCCAGAGCTGAGGCCTGCCTGAAGACAGATATTAATGTGCAAATTAGCACAACCCGACTGGGTCCAGATTGCCACTTAGAATTTGCATATTAATAAATGTTTTTGTGACAGCATTTAGCAGCTCAGGAAGGACAGAGAGTCGCCCCTCCCCCACTCCCATAAGCAAGATAATAAGACTTGAGAAACCAAATTTGTCCCCCTCCCATTACCCAACCTGCCCATATTCCTCCCATCAATCTATCAGGCAGTCAATTTATCCATCTACCTACCTACCCCAGTGTCACCTACCCTGGCCCTGCGCCCCACCTCCAGCATCTCTGCCCAGTCTCACCGTTAGCCACAGAGGGGACAGGACAAGGTTGGAACCAGGAATGGAGGGTGCAGGGCAGCCGGGGTACATCCAGTGTGGCTGGGGTATCAGGAAAGTCTGCCAGAGGAGAGTGTCTGTCTCTACCCCCAAACAGGACAGGCATGGGGGGCTGAGAGAGAATCCATTCTTCCCAGAGGCTCTGAGGGTCCCAGGCTTCTTCGCTAGTGAGGAGAGGGGCTTTGGAGGCAGCATGAGCACTGGACTGGGTGCCAGGACCCCGGGCTCTGTGCGGGGCTGAGCCAGAACTCACACAAGAGCTAGCTAGCATCAGCACGGGCCTTTATTTGCTGTTCTGTAAAATAATAGGGTTCATACCTGGCCCCTCGCATCCCAGGACTATCATGGGGATCAAACCAGATAAAGGATGCAGACGTGCTTTGAAAAGAAAGGCGGGGTTTACAGATGCCACATGGCATTTGGCATGGGAGAAAAAAATGCTGGGGCTGTGTATTACAGACTCCTGTATTATACATGAACCATCTGGAAATTAAGGATTATGTATAATAGAGTTTTCAGCTGGCTGAGGATTGCTTCCTTCAAGCATCAAAACTTCTAAACTTCCATTTCAACTGCTTGGAGGGAACATCTTTCTAAAATGCATTCCAATGCCCTGCTTTCTTATTCAGGGTAAAAACATCTCCGGAAGTCGCCCCCTGACCTGAGCTGTCTTTTTCAGGGTGGGGCATCAGGAATGCCAGAGGGGAAACCATGTGGTGCACGGGCTGCTGAGTTCTCCGGGGGTCTTGCTGCTCCCAGTGGTGGCGGCTCTGTTCTGCGTCTCAGTACTCTCGATGACATCAGTGGCCAATCAGCTTTGGTGACATAAACCAGAATCACTAAGCTTCACTCGGTCACGCAGGAGTATGTGTGTGCCAGACTCTGTTCCTGGCACAGGAAATAGTAGTGGTGGGATCAGGGCACTCACACTTTTGAGGAGGGGAGCAAGGAGTACTGGTCCACAGTGTTTGTGAACCAGCAGTTCATAGCCCTAGAGCGGGTCTTCTACAAGCAAATTGCGCGGAGTTTTAATACATGGACTGTAAATATTTTACATTTGTCGAATCAATGAAGGGATTAATAAACCTTAG
This sequence comes from Tonatia bakeri, assembly GCA_004024845.1. NCBI lineage: Eukaryota > Metazoa > Chordata > Mammalia > Chiroptera > Phyllostomidae > Tonatia > Tonatia bakeri. Next base: position 1,630 of record PVIA01005643.1, read on the forward strand.
GGGCTTTTATGACCTACTTCCTTGTTCCCTTGTGTTCGGAAGAGTAAGGAATCTTGCTTGCTAGTGAGTTGTGTTACAGATGGAAAAGTCATTATGTGTGTGTGCATGCACATGTGTGTGCACATGTGTGTGTGTGTAAATTCACGGGATCTTTGCCAGCTGGAAGGAATGGACAGACTTCAGGAAGCAGGGGGCCAGCAGTGCCACGGCTTCTCTCATCCCTGGAGCTGGAGGGAGGGGGAGGAGCCCCAAGTTTGCGGGTGCCAAGCACGAGATGGAACCTGGATGAGTTCTGGACCGACCTGGGGGGAGGGTGGCCTAAACTTCCCTGGACCTGCATTTCCCATGCTCTGCAAAAAGCTTCTTCCAAGGGAGACAGAGCAGAAGAGCACTTAGAGAATTCTCACAAGTCAGATTGCACAGGCTCGACGGCTCATACCAGCTCTGTGCGCCTGTGTGAGCTGTCTCACCTCTCTGAGCCTCAGCTTTTCCACCTGTAAAATGGGCTGACGAGAGTTGCCCCGTCTCGTCGTTGTGAGGATGACCTGCAACAGATGCCAAACGCTTAGAACAGTCAGCGTTGGCACATGATAAGCTCTAAGTAAATATTGGCTGTTTTTACTTTTGCTTTCACTTCCTTATCAGGTCATTTTCAGGACCACACGCATTCATGTAAAGAGTGGTCCCTCAGCCCTGGCTGATGTGGCTCAGTGAATTAAGTACCGGTCTGTGAACCGAAGGCTTGCCAGTTCGATTCCCAGTCAGGGTACATGCCTGGGTTGCAGGACAGGTCCCCAGTTGTGAGTGCATGAGAGGCAACCACACATTGATATTTCTCTCCTTCTTTTTCTCCCTCCCATCCCCTCTGCCTAAAAATAAATAAATAAAATATATTGTTTAAAAAGAGTGGTCCTTCAGTGGTCCTTGGGCCACCTCCCAAGCCCGAGGTTCCTGCCCTAAGGAGCAAAAGGAGGCCTCCTATACAAGTGCCTGGGCTGCCCCTCCTCTCTGCTCCTTGCCCCAGTGGGCCCATCAGTAAATATTTGGTCAGTGCTGATGAGAGGTAGAGAGCTCAGGCTCAGGCTGGGCCAGGACAGGGTGTTGCTATGAATTCTCTGTAGATGCAAGAAGAGGGCCAAGCAGGAGGGAGGGCAGGGGCCAACAGGAAGCTGAGCCTTAACCCAGCTGGCAGCTGGAGGTCAGCAAACGAGCTACAAGACACCCTCTGAGTTCCGTTTACAAACTTCAGCTCCGGCTTGAGCAGGAGGAAGAGATGGGGAGGAATGGAGGGTGCCACCCCTGCCGTGGGGGAGACGAATTCAAATGGCAGAGCAAGGTGCTGCTGCCCCTCCCATTCTAAGGGAGTGCTCACGTGACGGAGGGTTCAGCCCCGACCCTGGGGCACCTGCAAGGCTCCCACCTAAGGGAGCCCACCTGCACTCTGAAGCCTGCTTATGGTGTGATCCAGCCTTCAGCATTTGGGGATATTGCAGCCCAGAGCCAGGGTGCCTGAACTGCATGAGCCCAGACAGAGGATGAGGACTTTATCCAGCTGTTCTTTAGAGCTCACCTTCCCCAAGAAGCCTTCCCAGATTTTGTGACACAATTGCCTGATACACTGCGTGCATTCTTTACTCCAATATGGCTCCTTGAAGAACAAGACTGGCACTTACCCCAACATCAGTGCAGGGGGTGTGGTCAAGTAGGTTCTCAATAGTGGTTATTGGATGGATGGATGGATGGATGGATGGATGGATGACTGAGCGAACGCTGGATGGATAGATGCCAGCATGGGTAGATGGATGGATTGACAGGTGTCTGAAATGGATGAATGGATGGCGAGTGGAGGGAAAATGAACAAATCACTTGTAGATGAGTGGCAAGAGAAGCAGAGGCCAGGGTAGCGAGGAGGACATTAGTGTGGGATTGGGCAAGGATATTGTGGGGATTTGCTTGGTGGGAACAGTGGGGAGAGGGAGGTTGTACATAGACCTTCTGCCTGAAGCCCGGGAGAAGAGACCACAGCCCCACAGGGCACTGGGTAAGACCAAATTCTCCCCAGGAGGACAGTGGCAGAGAAAGTGGGGAGTGCAGGGAGTGGTGTTTGGCAGGTTGTGGGAGGGAGGGCAGCTGGTCTGAGGGAGGGGTAAGGTCAGGGGATTTTCTCTCTGCATCAAAATCACAGCAGTTTTGGGAGGGCCAATTCTGTCATCCTTGGGATCAAACAAATACAGGACCGGGCAGGAGGATGGAGGCAACAACCCAAGCTGAAAGGAACCTCAAGTCCGCACTAATGTGGAAGCTGTGAACTTGAGGCCCAGTCCTGAATCCACAGAGCCCCAGGGCTCCTCAGCTCTTTGAGTGGGAGGGTGGGTCCAGGGGGAGGGGCCTCAGAGCAGAATGGCCGTTTAGCCTCCCTTGCTGAGGCTCCTGGAGAACCTGACATTGAATGCACCCCTCTACCTCTCTCCAATACAATGCACCTTGCACCACAGGAGGAGAGTAGGGGAGGGCCCACAGGGACCAAGGGATCTCTCACAAATGCACTCTCATGGGAAAAGCCTTTCCAGCTGTGTGCATGTCCCAGCATAGGCAGGAAGTCCTTCCCTGAGTCTGACTTCCATCCTGCTTGGTGGTTATAAGTAAAAAAGCAGAGGGAGTCCAATTGGAGATCCTAGAAAACAGTTCTCAGAATTTTCTAGAACTTCACTAGGATGAGGGGGCATTGAAAGTATTCTCTGACCTCCATGGCCCCAGATCTTGCCAGTTCATTTAGGAGCCAAGGACTGTCTCTCTCTCTCTCTCTCTTCCTTCCTCTTTCTCTCGGCCTTTATTTGCTGTGCCAGAGCTGGCCATTATGCAGGTGATTAAATTTAAAGACACTGCCGTAAACTCCAGCCGACAAAAGGCAGCCAGCATCATTAACAGGTAATTGGAAGCTAAGCTCAATGAGGTAAAAGAGAGAAAAATAATATCCATGGTCCCTTTTAGGATAGCCACTACACCCTGGCTTCCACCACACTTCCTCAGCGGCACCAGCTACTGGAGTCTGGTGGGAGATGTGTCTCCTGGCTAGGATGGGCCCCCAGCTGCTGGAGGACAGGGTGGCCTGGTTGGGCACAAAGGCAGGAAGACCAAGGAGCAGGAGGGGGCAGCGGGTTAGTTAGGGTGGGAACGATGGGGGACTCTTTGGAGGACAGAAGTCAGCCTTGAGAGTGCAACGGACGCATTGACGCCATGAAATTAGGGGTGTCGGAGGTGCTGGCTGCCTGGGGCCATCCGTGACCCCTCACGTTGCCCCCACACCGTGTTGACTCTGGGTCCAGTGCACCCGCATTCGCATCAGACCTGAGCATGCCCAGCCGTGGTTTCAGGACCCTGGCGGATCTTCCCACCATCTGTGGGTTTTCGTAAGACCCTAAAACATAAAAACACGGCTAACCCCCAAGTGCTATTTCCCTTTAATTTGGGGTTTATGATACATACGCATTTACTTCACGGAAACGAATGCTTCCAAGGGACTGGCCCCTCGCGCGCACTGTCTGATTTATTTCCTCTGGACGCTCTGAGAAGGATGCGGTTGTTAATAACAATACTGCCGCCCAGCTTGCAGCACTCTCTGCTGTTCGGGGCATTTTAAAATCCATTACCCTATTTAATAGAATTGTAGACTCACAGGGGAATTGTAAAGTCGGGGGAGTTTGTCCTTGGCCACCCCTCTGGCCTGCCAGTACCTACCTACCCCCCTTCCCTGGACTCCCTGAGCCTCCCAGCCCAGCAGAGCCACTGCCGCCAGATCCCACCTTCTGAGATCCAAGCAAGGGATGGCAGAGAATGCAGGGCCCTTTCACTCCTAGGGGAGTGGTGAGCGTTCTGAGGAGTCTTTGCCCGAAGCCAGGAGGAGGAGGCCTCATGCACTGGGGAAAGCAGGGCAAACGGGGGAAACTCCAGTGCCGGCTTTGCCCCACCAGGGGCAGGGGGAGTGGCAGCTGACCTCTCTAGTTTCTTAAGGTCTGTACAGGTTGTGGCTGTCTTCCCCTACCCCATGCAACGCTCTGGCAAGCCCAGCCTGTCCATACTTGGGGTGTGCAGAGGAGGGGCGCTGCTCCCTCCCAGACCTCTGTTGTCCTGCTCACGGCCTTAGCGTTGCCCTCCCTGGCTCCGCATTTCCACCTGTCTATGGCTGTCTGTCACCCCTCCTCTCTCCCAGCCCTCTGAGCTCCCTGCTGTCCTTCCGGCCCCTCCACTCCCTCTGCTGTGCACACTGGCCAGTCTCCCTTTCTGTGCTGCCTACTTCCCCAACCCAACCAGGCACCCTCTCTAATGGGTCTGCGTCTAACACAGCCCCTGAGCACCCCTCTCTTCTGACAGCCCAGTTCCTGAGCCCGTCTGTGAACATTCATGTCATTTTCTCCATTTTCCCTCTCAGCTATTTTCATGATGCCTCCCCGCCGTCTCTGATCCCTTCAGAAAGGGCCCTTCAGCTGGAACCTGCCCATCCCACCCTGCATCCAGTGCTGGCATGCTAGAATCATGGAGGAGCTAAAAAACACCCCATGCCATGGTCTCACATACAGATTTCCACTGAAGTCTTCTGGAGTGGGTGCTTTTTCTTTTTCTGTCTTTCTTTTTTCTTTTCTTGGAGCTCCCTGGTGGTTCTCAGTGTAGCCGGGCTGGAGCCCACTGAGAGTCCTTTGTGCGGTGTAGACCTCAGGACCTCTGGGGGCCGGGGCTGGGGCTGGGGCTGGGGCAGGCACGGGGAGCAGCTCCTGGAGACTGTCGGTTGATGGGCTGTTGGCAGAATGCTGCCCATGCCCACCCCAGGGCAAGCAGCCATGCACCCCTCACTCTTCCAGCCCTGCTCCTCCCACCTGGACTGCTCTGCCTTCCTGCTTCTCAGGACAGCCTTTGTCCACCCTCCCCACTCCTCTGACCCTCCCCACTGCACACTCTGCTGAGAGCATATGCTTAGTATAAAACCACAGGGGCACCCATGATGTAGGCAGGCCCTGTCTGCTGCTTTCAAATTTCCATGTCCACCATCATGCACTGAAGTCCAGGTTATGGCCACCAAGGGAGGCTGGGCCTGTCCTTCCTCTGCATCCTGGGAGGTAAGCCAGGCCACTGTTGCCTGCTTTGCAGGGGCCCCAGGGGCCTGGCCCATTTTCAACCAAGGCAAAGTCAGGTCCCAAGATGCCTGGTCTTCAACCCAGAGCCCCCAGTCCCCAGGGATAATAAGTCATGAAAAACAGGAGTGGAGAGGGGCTCTATCACAGCCAAGTCTTCCTCATGGCCTTCCTGGAATTTTCCAGTTCCTAGCACAAGACACATGGAAGCCTTGAAGACTGTGTTCCGGCTAAAGGGATGGAGGAGCGGGGAGCACGCCAAGGCAGGGCAGAGTTGCAGGAGACAGCAAGAGGAGGGAGGGGTACAGGGAGTCCAGGAGAGGGGCCTGGGTGGCAAGCAGTTGGAACAGCTGGAGAGGGAAGGACAGCCAGGCCAGGAAGGGGCTTGGGGAAGATTGCAGAGGAAGGAGGGCTGAGCGGATGGCATGGGGGTCAGAGAGCCACAGGAGCTCCTGAGAGGTAGGTGGCCCTGAGAGGGACATGGCCTGGAGAAGTTGGAGGCTGCCAGGCCAGGGACAGGCTGGGCTGGGCTGTCCTTGTAGGAAGAGCTGAGCACTGGGGGAGGAAGAGGAGGCAGAGGTAGAAATGGGGGTGTTCTGGACGCTTCAGGTACACTCCTCATTAAGAACCTCGTCTCTGCTCCTGAATAACCTGCCCCCGAGTCTGGGCTCAGTAAAGAAAATTGATTACTTTCCATTGCAATTAACATCTGGTCCCGGGTCATGTCGTTAGGATAATTTGTTACAGGAAAAGCAAAGGAACTAGCTATCAGGTAATAAAGTTCTTGTGGACCCAATTAAAGAGTCCAGCTTGTGGGGAGGGTCTGGATGGGGCAGACTCCACCAGGCCACAGCCTGGGAGCCTGGGAGGGTCACCAGAAGCCGATGTCTGGGGTGAAAGAGTAGGGAAGCTTGAAGGAGCCCTGGCCCCATCCGCACACGCAGGCCTCCAGTCCCTGTCCAGCCTCCGGTAGCAGCCCCCGGTGCTGTCTACAGCCAGGTCCGGCCTCACTCAGACTCAGGTTCGCAGCCCGAGTCCACCACCCAGGAAGCCGCTTCCCTCTCTGCACCTCAGGGATGAGGAGGAGTGCATAAGCCACTGGGGGGTCGAGCTCTTTGTCCAGGGCTGGAGCTCGGCGATGGCTCGCTCACAATGGGGCATATGTGCGTCCAGTTCATGCAGGTGTCCCTCGAGTGCAGTCTGCGGTGGGGGCAGGGGTGGCTCCACGGGGCGTGCCCCTCCCTCCTTGCTGAGGGGACCAGCCCTGAAGGCCCAGAGTTTGGATGCTGCCCTGGGACCGGACCCAAGGGCTTTGTCGTGTTAATGCTCCTTTCCTTCATTCTTCACCCGCATTGCTGAGCACTTTTGCAACCCCCCCCCCAAAGTTACCTTTGCAATCCATTTGTTTACCAGGCGGGCAGATTTACAGCAGGTATCCGTATAAATATTTATGCTCTGCGGCAAGGAGGGTTTGGAGGTCACACACACACAAACACACACACAGTCCTTGTGCCGCCCCCCTCCCCCTGCCCAGGCCACCAGCTGTAGCCAGTGGCTGAGTGATGGCCACCCATGCACACACTCAACCTGGAAACACGCGTCCAAGGCTGAACAGGCCCACACCACAGACACACGGTACACCCACATGCAACCGTCATCTGCTGAGCTGGGCCCCGTGCCACCAGCTCCAAGCAGCCACCACAGCTCACTCCATCTCCACCCTGCAGAGGAGAGACTAGGCTCGGAGAGACAGGGTGGGACCCAGGGCTGCACAGCCAGCGAGAAGAAGAGGCAGGTTTGGGGTCAGCGCTGGGCAAAGGCTACATTCTTCACTCTGTGCCTTCCTCCAGTGAGCAGGGTGGTCTCTGCAGGAGAGGAGACCAGGCAAGAGGGATAGGGTGGCTTTTCTAAGCCTTGTCCATCAGGATTGAATCAGAGCAATCATTCCCACACCAAGACTTGGGAGCACCTGGTGGGAGAGTGGCCACCCTGTGGACATCTGGGGGCAAGAGCCAGGGAGAGCCAACTTCTGTACACTGGCCTGTCATGGTCAGGCCTCAGACCTGAGCAGTCCCGAACAGGCAGGGAGCTCCATGGTGGCCAGAGAGGGTAGAGATCCGTGAGGGCAAGGGTCAGCCTCCTGCAGGGCAGGGAATTGTGGGTACCACCCCCAGCCATGGGGGAGGTAGGGGCTGGAGGTCAAAGTGCGACAGACGTGATGATGAGACAGACAGCCAGGGCCACACCTCCATCACCCGTGCGGGGCGGCACAGGCCCCTGCCTGGCTCGGCAGAGGGTTCACAGCCCAGCCACCTGCGTGCAAGGTTAGTTCGCTGAACTAGACATGTAAAAATGCCTCAGATGGTAAGTTTTATGTTATGTGTATTTCACCACAATTTTTAGATTTAAAAATAAAATAAAACTCTGCCATTAGGGAACTTAAAACAAAAATTTAAATAAGGAAAGAAAAAAATTAGTCTTGTGGAGCATGCGAGGGGCTGGCTGAGGGCGTGGGAGGAGTGAGGCGGGCCTGCAGGGAGCTCCTTGGCCGAGCTGAGCTGGGAGCTCGGCGGCTCAGCGGTGGGAACAGCTGTCTCTCTAGCCTGTAAATTGCTGTAGACTCGGGTAAAATGCACACTCCCAGTTCATTGCTCACTTCCCACGTTCTTGCCTAGAATTTTTCATTTGGTGGGAGCTGATGTATGGTGGCTCCTTGCTCCCCAATATTATTGTTCAATTAAAGCAGGCCTTTCACCCCATCTGCTGCTATAGATCATCTACCCGTCTGGGATCCCATGGGCAGCTCGCCTGAGGCTGCGGGGCTGGGAGGGACCTGCCCACCTGGGCCTCTCATATCTACGACAGACCGGCAGGAGCATGCATGCCCAGGACACCTGCACCCCCTCCGCACCTGCTGGCAGGGTGCCACCTGGCAGGCCAGCTCAGTTCCTCTCCGCTCCCCACCTCCTGCCCACTCTGACATTCCCACCTCCTCCCAGAGAGAGCTCTGCCCCTGGAGGCCAAACCAGGCTTTCACCCCAGGTGGGAGGTATTGGGACAGCTCTGAGGCTGGGTGGGCTTGGGCACTGGACTGTGCCTCAGTTTCCTCATCTGTGAAGTGGTGACTTGGTGGCCCTCTCACAGGGTGGTAGTGAAAATCCAGTGAGTAAACACACAGATCTGCTGATCACCGGGAATGCTATTCATCACCATTACGATCTCAGGGCTCTGCGTTCCGACTGAGTTCCGCAAGGAGTCAGAGACTGTCCCGTGCACGCAGCTCTTCAGTGTCAGGGGACAGGGTCTGGTCAGTGGGTGGGTGGGGCGCACAGAGCTCAGCCGTCCCCCTCAACGTGGCTCTGCCACCACTTACCAAGTGTGATCCCACCGGGCCGTGGTCTCTCTGGGTCTCTTTGGTGTCCCTGTGAAATGGGAACAACCTTCCCCCTGTGGGTCTTCCTCACCTGTCATGAGGTATTGAAGTGACAGCGTCCGTGAACGGACCTTGGAAGAGTGAGCAGGTGAAGGGAATGTGAAGGGTGTCTGTGGTCGGATCCCGTCTCTGAGGCGGAAACCATCTGGCAGCTGGGGCTCTGGTGTCCCCTGGCGCATCCCTCGCCCCAGCTGTTAGCAGGCCACACCCGTGGCTTGCTGCTCAGAGTCCAGCCCGCAGAGAGAACACTTTTTCTTCCAAGGTTCTGTTATCTGCACTGTTTTTACCACGCTTCCCCTGCACACCGAAAAAGAAAGAAAAACAAACAAACAGTAAAACACGCCTGTGAGTGTCTGAACTCTGCCCTCCCCAGGCCAGCGCTGCTGACTCCGGCCCCAGCATCTCATTCTCCCTGGGGCCAGAGTCAGTTAATAGCTCAGCCATCGCCACCCTAGAGTACATGGCATGTGGGTGCTTAAAGGGAGGAGAGGTGCTCCTCGGGGCTACCCAGGACACCCTGAGACACTAGGCTGGACTGCTTTCCTTCACTGACCCTTAGCAAGTTTTCATGAGGATCTTGTAGACATGGGAGAAAGAAAGGCCTGCGTGACAGAATAACCAAGTCCGTAATTGGTTGCACACCTGTTCCTAAGGCATTAGGGCAATTAGGAGGGCATCAACCCAGGGAGGTGTCCCCAGGATCAAAAAATCTGCCTCTGACCTTGGCCCTGCCCTAACCTGCATTGTTATCAAGACTCGGCTACAGATATGTCAGTCAGACTGACCAAATTCTCCGGTGGCTTAAAACTGAGGGAATGATACATCTACTAGGTGACAGAATAAGGATGCAAAAATATCTCCGCATATGAACATTGTATGTCGACTATGACTAGGTGAAGCTCAATGGGGAGGAATTGGGGGCCTGTCCACCTTGGGGTGGATGTTCTAGCTGCAGATGCGCAGAACAGGGGTGTGGCTTGCAGCAGTGTTGGCAACTCAGTTGGAGTCTCCAGTTTGATACAGCAGCCCTGGCACCTAACTGCACCTTACACAGAATGGAGACATGTGCCATATCTAGAAAGAGGAAGTACTGGCCCCCTAGGCTCTGTGCATTGAACCAGTTCCGGGACCCAGAGGGAGGCTGGTCAACACTGGTGTCCTCCAATGTGTGTGACAGAATATGGAAGACTTTACATGTGTGACACATGACATGATTCAAGGGCAGGAGGACCAACTGGGACAATGCCCATTCAAGGATGGCCCCAAGGAATGGGCTTGTTTCCTGTGGCTCCAAAGAAGGAAGTTAGAGCCACGAAGGAAAAGTGCCAGAAGCCAGGTTTCAGGTAAATGCTGAAAGCAGGCTAACTCTCACTGCTGTACAAAGGATGTGCGGGAACTGTGGTGGCTTTAAGTTACTGTATATAGATGAACTGGGGTCATTTAATGGGGAATTCATGGTCAAGTCATGATTCAAGTCATGGAGAGGCTAGATGGCCTTGAAGTTCCTTTACAAGTGCTTCTGGGTTCCTTGGTTCCTATTGTGTGTGGAGCATCCCCGGGGGCACCTCAACCATGCCATGCACATTCTAAGTGCAGCGGGTCCAATAATGTCCGAGGCCAAGATGGGTGGGGCTGATGGGAATGTGGTGCCCTGCCCCTGCTTCTGAGCAGCAGGTCAAACCATTTGCAATATAACCCTGGGAAGATGCCCCACCCTGACAAGAGGCAGCCCTCCTCTTCTACTTTTGCCTTGGGCTCAGCAAAGGGGGGTAACTCATTCCCCTTGCATCCTCCCCCGGAGGAGGGATGAAGGGCTCTGTGCTTCTAGAGGAGCCTACTGGACTGGGGGGCTGGGCTCCGCAGTGGACCCTCAGCTTGTACGCTGTGGGAGTCGGGGTCAGGGTGTCTCTTGTTTGCTGGTTTTCTCTGTCCTTGCCCCTCTGGTTTCAGGTAGCAGGTGCCTCTGCTTTGGGGGAACACCTGATTGGGACAAACCGAGGCATCAGGTGAAGCTCTGAGGAGAGAGAACAAACACTTTGCTTAACCTCACTCATAGGAATCTTCCTGCAGCTGCACCGCCCAGGGCCCCAGGGCACAGTGGAGACAGGCAAGGGCTTCATGCAAGGGACACAGGGGACCGGTGCATTCCCTGGGCAGTGTCTTTGAATACGCTGTGGTGGCTGCATGCCTAGAGGGCGTGAGTCCATGGCCTGGTCTGGCTGGAGCAGGAGGTGGGAATAGGGCTAGAGGAAGCAGTGAGCCTGTGAGAGCACTGGGACCAGACCTCAGAGGACCATGGATGCCAGACTAGAGTATTTAGAGGTAATCCTTTGGCACTGGGGAGCCATAGCATGTCTTCGAGCCATTGAACAGTAGAATCAGGCAGAGGCATGGGGCAATAAGGAGTGGAACTAAGGCTGCAACAGTGAGACTAGAGAGCGAGGGTAAGTACTTCTGGAGCATTTAAAGAACTGCTGGCCCTCGAGACAGCAAGGAGAGTGAGTGGTCAGGACACTGCCTGGAGACAGAATACCCAGACTTTTTGGCCAAAAAGTCTGTTATGCTATTTTGTTTTTTCCATATGATGGCTCCGATAGTACTTAGTTGTCTTTAACTTCATTTGAAACAATTTCGTTAGATTGTTTGGTGACAGCTGTCATATCAACATGCACTTAAAAAAAACTTCATTTTTGTGAATTTCTGTGCAGCCATTTTAATATTGAAGATGGAAGAAAATACACAACATTTTCAAAGTATTATGCTTTATTATTTCAAGAAAGGTAAAAACACAACTGAAACACAAAAAACGATTTGTGCAGTGTGTGGAGAAGGTGCTGTGACTGATAGAATGTGTCAAAGGTGGTTTGTGAAGTTTCTTGGTACTAGTGACATTTCGACCAAATAGTTCTTTGCTGCGGGGCTGTCTTGTCCACTGGAAGACGGTTAGCAGCACCCTGGCCTCTACCCTCTAGAAGCCAATAGTGGGAGATAGCCAACATACTCAAAATATCCAAGTCAATAAAATTACTGGTGAAAATAAAAAATGTGTCTTTTATTTTATGGAAAAAAACATGACGGACTTTTTGGCCAACCCAGTAAACGCACACTGTGAAAAGGGGGGACCTCCCCTACGTTCCCTGCCCCTGAGTCCCCAGAGGCTCCTGTAGACTCTTTGGAAGGCCCCGAGAGCCAGCCCTCCAGGAGATACTAGAACTGTGGTCAACTGGGGCAAGGAGGCTTCTAGGGGCAGGCACAGCCCTTGGGCAATGGCTGGGTGAGAGTTTGGGCCCCACCAAACCCTGGGACTCAGCCCAGACCCCCACTGCCCCCTCATGCAGGGCAGTGTTCTGGGAGACAGTTGCATGTTTACATGTTTCTTTTGGGTGCTGGTGACCCCATGTTAGAGGCTGCAGACCAGGGGTAGGCTTAGCAGCTGGGAGGGGCTGGGATGCAGGAGGCTGGCATCTCTCTGTGGAAGCATTGCTAAGTGAACCTCGCCCCAGCCAGCTCCTTCCTCTCCTCTCCATTCTGGAATCCCCCTTAGTGCTACCCAGACAAGCACATGGCTCTCAGAAGGCAGACACTGCTGAGGTTTGCAGTGCTCACAAGCTCACATGTACGGGCTCACGTGTGCAGCCTCATGTAGAGCAGGAATAGGCACGTCCACCCATACATGGCCACCCAGGTGTTCACCCAGGTCCTCAAGCACCTGCTCATCCTTGCACACAGATGGTGCACACCCACCTGCACAGCACAAGGCCCCGACTCCACAGGTGTGCACAGGAAACTGAACTGTGTGTGTGTATGGCTGCCCCACAAGGACATAGCAGATGCACAGGCCTGACCTCGAGTGCTTGGGTGGGGGTGGAAGGGCACAGCTACCTGCTCCCTCCACACCAAGGTGGCCCCAAACTCTGGAGTCAGGGTCAGGCTGGAAAAATGGCTTTGCTGGCTGACAGTGACAGATGCTGGCTGCCAACAGAGAAAGAGGAAGTTTCGTGGCAGAAAATTGGATTTGAAATCAAACCAGGCCCCTGGGAAGAGGGCTGGTCAGAGACCGCAGTGGTCAGGATGGACAGAGGGAGGACAGGCCACCCAAGGGGGGAGACAGCGCCCTCCCCCCAACCCACAAGGAGCCAGGTCCCCCCACTGTCTGACTGTTGGTAGAAGGATCAAGATGCCAGGGCCAGGCGGGTGGCCAGATCTGAAAGAGAAGTTTCTGTAGACATGAGTGTGAGGGGGTAAGATCAGGAGAAAGGAACCAGCAGGGCAGAGGGGAGGAGGCTGGCAGGGAGCTGGGGGCAAGAGAAGGTTCAGTTCTCACCTAACGGGCTGATGAATCAGTGAATGCTGTCTGTATCGCGGGACAAGTCTAGTGTCTCCGTACCCAGGTCACAGACGGAACCTCTGAGACGCAAATGACCGGAGGGCTGTGTTAAGATGGGGCTGGAGCTTGGCTCTGGGAACCCCCAGCCCCTGCCCCTGGGCTCTCAGCCCACCTCATCTGCTGCCTCCTCAGCAAGCCCACCCTCCCCTGACCCTGCTGGAAGCCCGGCTGGGTGGGGTGGTGGGGTGTTAACACAGCCAAACAATTAACTGAAATTGCAAGAGGGAGGGAGGGGGAGGCTCTTGGCGATGCCATGGTTGGTGTAGGGAGAGATGGATGAACTTTCCCACTTCGCTGGCGCCTCGGAGCTGACAGTAAATATCAGAGGTAATGATATTGACTTTAAGGTATTATGGCTTCAAATGTCACTTGTGCTCTCCTTCTTTTTCTCTCTCTCAAGGAAAAAAAAACATTCTCCCTGATCCAATTTCCATTTTTCCTTCCTCTGCTTCCCTGTTCCTAGTGCAGGGAAGATGGAAACAGTCCTGGACCATGAACCTGGTGGGTACCCAACACCAGGGCTCCTCTGGAAAAATCAGATGTGGCTCCCCTGTCCCTTTTGAACCAGGTGTCTCATTCAGGACAAGGCGACATCCCCAGAGCATCCTTTCTTTCCCTCCACCCACCCCCACCCCAGCTCAGGGGCCCTCTGCAGCCCCCAGGCTGGAAGAGTCAAGCTCAGGGGCTGACAGGGGCTGTCCCCAGCCTTCCCAGCTCCCTCTCTCCTTCCCACATCTGCCTCCGGTCAGACTCTCCTCCCCTACCATATCCACCCCTTTGACTACACTGCTTCCTTCCTCTCAACCTGTTTCATCGTCTTCATCTCTCCGGTCACACCTCCTCCAGGAAGCCCCCATCACTACTATCTGAGCCCATCTCCCTCACTTCCTCATGCAAATGCCCCGGCACCTCCACCCTGCGACACCCCCCTGCCAGTGGACAGCCTCCCAGGTCTCCCAGGCCCCCTCCCCCAGACTGTGTCTCAAAATCCAGGCCAAAGCTTCTGCGAGGCCAGGACCCCAGCACCCCATGTTCCTGGATCCTGCAGCACTTAGTATTTCACTGGGTTTTCAGGAGATATCTCTTAAGTGGGAAACCAGTAAGGAGCCACCCAGAAAAGCTCCACGGGGAATGGGAGATGGTGGGTAGGAGCTGGGCACCAGATTCATCTCAGACAGAGAGGACCTGCCACAGCAGGAAGATCAGGGCGCGGGAGGTGAACAGGGCAAGGGTTCAGAGACCTCAAGGATACTATTTCCCTCTCCACACTCAGCCTCCTGGTCTTCCTCTGGGAATGTCCATGCATCCTCCCACTGGCTCCATCTCCATGGCAACTGAGCATCAGTTCCCACTGAGCCAGGAGAGGACCAGGCAAGAGGCCTGGACAGGAGTGTGAGGAAGATGGGATCGGGGTCATGTCCACTGTAGTCCCCTTCACTGCCACGCCAGCTACCCACCTCTGAGCCTTGTTCTTGGCTTGCAAAAAGAGATAGAGACCTACCCTGCAACTCTTGTATGGGGGTTTGAGCTAACAGGTGGATGGCAGGAGCAGAGGGCTTGAGCCCCAGCTGAGCTGACATCTGGGCGAGACTCGGGTGCACTTGCGGGTGTTCTTGATAACCACGGTGACAATGAGGACTGGCCAGGCTGGTGCTCTCTGCTGTAAGCACTTCTCTGGGTTCTGTCTGTGGTGCTCCTGTCCCAGCTGTATTCTGTCGGGCACCTCCAGATCTGGTTTGGGGAAAACAGAGACCGTCCTTCTCAACAGGGCCAACAGCTGGAATACACAGTGACGGATAATGCCCCCCCCTCCAAGGCCTCTCCTTCTCAAGCATCTCCAGAGATAGGGAGCACTCAGCCTTTTCAAGATGTTCTCTTCCTGGGTCAGGCCGTTTTAAGGGTTAGAAAGTTCTTCTTCAGGCTGAGCCTGTTTCCCTCTAAATTCTGGCCAGAATGTCCACGCCGTGCTCCTATAAATCACTGTCAAGAAGGGGTCCTCGGTCCTGATCACCGAATTGGTTACCTTGACACAGAGGGAGGATTGAACTATTGTGTATGTCAAGTGTCATTCTTCAGGCGTGGTGTGTCCAGCTGCTGACTTAGTTTTAAATTCATCCTACCGCCCTTCAGGGGCTGTGAGGGAATTCTGCTCTATTCTGCCCTCCCGAGCCCTTGGCTCCATCTCACTCATAGGGGCAGGGGATGTGCTGCCTGCTTCTAGTAACGGTTCCTGCCCCGAGGTGAGGGTGGGAGAGGGTGGGTCAGGAAGCGATCAGCCACCCTCTCCCTCCCAACTTAAGGGTAATGGAGCCACCTCCTCCCATCCTCCTGGGTCCTCGCCCCTGCTCCACACCCTGCAGTGGCTGCCTGTCACCTTGAGGGTTGAGCCTTTGAGGTCCTTGGTATCCTGGCTCTTCCTCTAACTTAGGTCCCTTTTGCCCAGGCCCTACTCTAGAGTGATAGTTCTCTGTTCTCTCCCACCCAACCCCCAAATCATGCCTTCAGAAGCCTCCCGCATTGCTGCCATGTCCCCAGCACTCCCAGTCCTTTAGGACCTGGAAGACTGAGCGACTGCTCCATCTTCACTGGCCTTCCTCTTCTCCCATCTCCTCAGGCAGCTGTTGTCTGACTGTCCTCTGCTTCCTGTCACTGCTACAGTCTGGAAGCCCCCACCCCCTCACCCCAGTCTGCTGGGGCGGAGGCCCCGCCTCCTATTTCATCTGGTCTTCCTGGACCCAGGGGCTGAAAGGCACGGAGTCACTGTACTTCACTTGGGACTACCTTATGAGGGCATTTGAGACTTGTTCTTCTGTGAGTGCTTTATTTGCTCCTCTTCCTTATTCCAAGTTACTTAGACCCAACCAGAAATGAGACTGCATTAGGGTTTCAGCAACTCCTCCCTGCAGACGCACAGACCCCTGGGGCTGGGGCACAGTGCATGCTGCTGAGGGCTGCCCAAGGGCGACAGTGCCCCAAGAGCAACGCCATGTGGGCTTGGAGTCACAGCCCGCAGCTGCTGGACCAGTGCCATAGCTCCATCCCAAAGCTCCATCCCTCAACTACTGTCTCAGGCGGGACCCTGCCGTCCACCCCAGCTGTGGCCTGGGTATCTGACACTCCAGGGTGGGTCCTGGAGCCCAGGTCGGGGATGGGGCTAATTCCCAGGGTGGCTGCCAGAGAAAAGTGAGAGGACACTTGTCATTTCTCCTGCCCCACGAAAAGGAGCACAGTTGAAAAACAGTCAAAACTAAGAACAGTGTGTTAGTGGAAATGCTGGCTATAGGGAAGGGCCAAAGAGAGGAGAAAGGAAGCCAGAGGGAGAGGGAGGCTGGCCAGAGGGAGGCAGGTGCCCAGCGACCAGGCTCCCCAGAGCTGAGTGTGAGGGGAGGCTCTGCAAATCTCCCCAAAGCAAATCCCCTGGAAAAATGCCTATTGAGAAGAATCAACATGTAGAATTTCACGGAACAAAGAAACCTGCACTGGGCCAACAAGCCACTCCCTCTAACCCCCTTCTCAGTCTCCTCACCCAGAGGGGTTTGAGAAGCAGTGTGTTCCTGCAGACAGACGGCACATGTGGTCCCCACCCTGACAGTCCTCGCTGCAGCCAGAGAGGCAGCCTGGGGAGCGAGAATTGAATGGGGAGGCTGACTACTTGAGGCCGAGGCCGAGGCCTGGCCCTGAGTGGAAGCCTGGAAATGCATAGGGGTGGGAGGGGTCAGCGTGTACAAAGGGGCTGGGCAACCTCCAGGGGGTGTTCCCAGGGACAGCCTCAGGGCCTAACACCTCAGTTATCAGAAGCCTTGGGAAGGAATTTACTCTGAATGACCACAGATAACTCAGAGATCGCTGGTAACTCACACAGGTTAGCACTGAAGCCTTAAGGTCCTTTCCAAGATCCACCCTGTAAAGCATCTGACAGCTGGCAGTTTCCGCATCTGCTGGAGCTCCAGGAACACTCGCCACCCCTTGTAATGTCCTTCCCAAGTTCTTGTGTGCTTCGAACCTAGAATATCAATACTCTTACGATTCTCCCTAAAGTAAGAGTTATAACGCTGTGAGAGAGAGCCTGAGATCTATGATGTGAAAAATGTTTGTACTTATTTTCTTTATGTTGATTTGGGTACCTGGAAAAATGTTTCCTCCTCTCCTATTTCTTGTCTATGTTCTGGTAGGTGATAAATTTCTGTACATGAAAATATTGCCTGGGTGGGAAGTTCTCTTCCTTTTGCGAGGCTACTAATGGCTTTTTTTTTTTTTTTTTGAGTCACAAAAGCATGCTCAGCATCTTGTAACCTCACCCAGCCTTCCATGCCCTCCTGCCGTACCTACCCAAGCACACGTCCAGGACCCCCCCACAAAGGCCCAGCGGAGCCTGTGCAGCTCTGCAAGAGGAGCCCTTCAGGCAGCTGCCGAGAGGCGGGGTTCCTCTCTGCGCAGACGTGGAAAGGAGTGATAGTTTCGGAGAGAACTGAGGAGGACATGGAGGAGGAAACCAGAGAACCTAGAGAGGGCCTACTCTGTGCCAAGCTGTCTCCTGGGCATCCTCTCCTGCAATCTCCCCACGGGCCCACGTACAAATATCACCTTTATCATCCAGACAGGGAAGCTGCCCACACCACACCTGAGCCCCGAGCTGGTGTGTTTAAATGCACAGAGGTTTGTCAGAATGAGACAGGAGGAGGGCCCAGGAAGGCAGGTGAGTGGAGAACAAGCAGGTGATAGGCAGGAGATAAGGGGGGGAGGGCTGCAGGAGAAATAGGACAAGGAGAGGCAATTCAGAGAACTCAGGGAGGGCCGCGAAGACAGGAGGGTCCAAAGGACTAGTTCTGACCTATGGGACGCTCAGATAGGTCCAGGGCAAATCCACTCCAGGCTGAGGCAGCCCTGCGGTCCTTCCTATGTTGGCAGTGCACCCTGTGCTCGCTGCCCACACCTTAGCCCTGAGTCCCGGACCCCGCCCATCAGACCCCCACCCATTCTCCCAGCGCCTCTTCCCATGAGCCCAGAGCCCGGATGGCTGCAGGCCCTGGGTGAACAGGATCTGAAGAATCGCAATCCCTGACCAGGTGGGACTGCTCCCAGGCCTGGCCTTGACCTTCGGTAGCCGCTGAGGAGCTGGGGAGCATAGCTAGGCAACCCTGACTTGATTAACATTTAAATGCCATTCGGTGTGAGGAGGAGGAGCAGCAGTAGAGCTGGAACAAACAAGGTCTGAGCTGGAGCGAGAGCAGTGTCTGGGAGGAGGAGCCTGCTCAGCAGACGCCCAATTAAAAGTCTTTCTGGTGCCTAGGGTCCAAAGTAGTGATGAGGGCCAAAGGGGTATGGCCAGAACTTCTTCCTTCCTCAGGGGCCGCCTGACCCAGCTCTGCCGTGAGCTCCTTGCTCATTCCACCAAGACTGAGGAACAGTGCCCGTCAGGTGCACACACGACACACAGTCTTTCTCAGATGACTAGTCCAGGGGTTCTGACCACAGGGCCTGCCTGATCCTCTGGCTTCCTGTTCCAAAAGCACAGGCCTGGCCTGGCCGTCATGCCTCGGGACCTCAGGGTTCACATAGACCACCTTCTGAAGATCCCCTTGGCCCCCCGCCGCTTTTCTTCCCCAGCCCCCTCCTCCTGTGCTAGTCCTCCCTGCCCGGGCTGCCGCTAGAGCAGCTCTAATGGGCCAGGTAGCTCCCCAGCTGGGCGTCTCCAAGGGGAGTCTTTGCACTGAGACTTGAGCAAAGGCTTTAAAAGCCACTTAAAATGTCCTTGATGAGAGGGAGTGACCCTTCAGGAGGAAAAAGGCTGGAATCAAGCTTGGAGCTGTGGGGAGCCACAGGGCAAGCCTTCCTCACCCCCACACCACACTCCCTTGGGTTTGCGGGTGGGGCCCAAGCATCTTTCCTGCACCTCCTCAGAAGCAAGTAGGGGTGTGATTGTAAGCTAAGCGGCTTCTTTCACAAGTCCTCATGGTTTGATTTGCATATTCAGGTGGAGTGCTGTCCTCAGAAGTCATTAACACAAGAGTCTAAATAACTTCACTGGAACCCTGTGTTTCCCTTGGGCTTGCCAGCCTGCAGACAGCCTGGGCCAGTTGGGGCAGCTGCAATGGAATGAGGGGTTTGAGGGGTCACAGTCCTCGGACCACAACTAGAAAGCCCACTTAGCAATGTCGAGTCTGGTTGAACTTTACCCTTTAGGCAGATGTGTTTGCTGAGCCAGACCTAGGGCAGGAGTGCAACACTCCCGAAGATCAGCGCCCTTGCAGAGACGCAAATGTGCCTGCGCCAGCCACAACTCGCTGTCCTGTATGCATGCCCTTCTCAAGTCGAATTGCTCAAGGCTGGTGGTCCAGTGGGAGGCTGATAATAATAACTAGAATTTAGGAAGCACCAGCAATGAGCCAAGCCTGGGCTAGGCCCTATTTTATAGCATGTGCCTTCACGGAGCCTCACCCCCCACCACTCCCATCCCATGGAGACCCCATGGAGACTGAGCTAGGGTAGGTAGCGTTCTCACAGTCACACAGCTAGCTCGGTGATTGCAACTAAGATTCAACCTCAGGCCCAACTGGCTGCAAAGCCCAGGCAGGCCCCAGTCCATCCTCTGGTGCTCCCCTGGGAACTTACCCACACCCCTGCACATGCCCGTCCAAAACCCAGAGGTCAAGCCAGCAGGGAACCTTCCCTCTCTGGAAGGACGCTGGGGTCGCTAAGAGCATGGAGCTGCAACCGGACTGCCTGCCTCCTGACTAGCTGTATTCTTTGGGCAAGTAATTGCACTTGTCTGGACCTCAGTTTCCTTGTCTGTCCAGTGGGGTAGTCATCGGTAGTCCCACCCTGCTTGTTACGTGAAGTAATTAGAGCAAGGCCGGCACCCAGTAAGTGCTCACTCAGTGTTGACGTGAAACCATACAGCTCAGTGGTTTCTCTGCAGTTTCTCCACTGGAAGGACTCTGCAGAATGCCTTGGTTTTAGACTCTGCTCAGTGCAGGCCGGCTACTGTGCAGCTGGTGGGTGCTGGAGTCAGGGTGAGGTCCCTGGCCCAGCAGTGATGATGTGGTGCTAGCCTGAAGTCCCCAAAGGCTCCATCTCTGGGTCAGAGGTGAAGATCCTGGGCGGCAGTGCCTAGAGATTGGGCAGGGGCTTTGGGCAGGCACAGCACTGGGGTCCAGACAGCCCAGGCTGCTCAGGTCCAGGCAGAGCTGGCGCACCACTAACGCTCCCAGGCACTCCTAAGACCCTCCCACATGGGCCACATCTGCACGGTACCTGGCCTGGCCAGACTTTTGCTTTCTCCTTGAGTGCCAGCCTCCCTTTATTCATTCGACAGGCTCTTATTGAGCTCCTACTATGGGTGAGGCCACAAGGAACAGGTCAGGCACACTGTGCCCTCCCAGAGCCTATGGTCCATGCAGAAGCTGTGAGCTGACTCGCCACAGCCTGCAAGATCATCAGGCAGAGACTTGAGGAAGGGCCTGCAGCCTATAGCCCACACCTGCATGGCACCACCACACCATGTTCAACCAGAATTCACAGCCAAGTGTAAAGCATACCTGGGCTAACTAAGAAGAGCACAAACAAGACAGGATCATTTGGGGTGACGGGGCTCACGCCAGCCCCTCCCTGCTCTCCTATTCTGCTCCTGCCTGTTGCATACACTCCCTCGCCCTCCCACCTTTGCACTTGCTGTTTCTTCCACCTCGGCCCCCATAGACCTTCATCTGCCTACAGGCTCCAAGCACAGACCTCAGCTCCTCTGCAAAACTTCGCAGACACCCCCGACCCTCCCTGGATGCTCCCACTGGGCCTTACACACACCTCCGTGGTCCTCACAGGCATTTCAGACCCAAAAGACAGCAAACCACAAAAATGCACAATGTGGTGGAGAGAGAGCCAAGTGGCTAGAACACAGGCAGGTGGAAGAATGGGTGAGAGGGGCTGGGGCAGAGAGGGCCTGCGGAAGAGCAGTGTGCAGGCCAGCCAGAGGGGAAGAGTAGCAGCAGGAAGGCCTGTGTGGAGTCTATCGTGGTCCCTTGAGTGAGCAGTATGCCAAGGCCAAACTCAGAGGCCCAGGGGTCCAGAGCAGAGCTGCAGGGCCAGGCGCTGAGTGTCTGACATGAACCAGAACCTCTGCTGGGTCAAGGTCAGTGAGACCAAGGTCAGCATGGTGGCTTAGCTGGGGACCTGGGCGAGTCGCCAAAGCTCACTGCCTTCCGTGTTTTTCTTCTATAATAATATCGTGCAGGATTACTGAGAGGATTTGGTGAGAACAGGCATAAAATATGCAGCCGTTGCTGGTGCACAGGGCCCATCCACGTGTTCAGACACCGGGCTCGTCTGGGTACCTGAGGGCCAGGCTCCGTCTCTGCCTCTCTCCTTTCTCTCCATGCCACTGTCCTTTCTGGCACCTCCTTCTGTGACCTTCTCTCGCTCAGAGGCCTCTGACCCCTGCTCCCCATGCCAGACCCCATTCTCTCCCTTTGCTGTCTCGCTATCTTTCGGTCTCTCTCCTTTTAATGACCACAACACAGAACAGAAGAATATTTTACTATTTGTTATACATATTAAATCAAGTCTTAGTTTCCCTGTTTTTCATTTTTAAAGTAGATGAGTGCCATACTCTATTTTCGTATTAAACAGCAAAACCTAGACAGAGTAGCTTGGACGGCCCCCAAGGTGGTCTTGTCCATTGGCCAGTGCTCCGTGATAGAAAGTAGGGAGATGGGGATGTCTCCAAAGCCACCTGATCAGAAAATAAGGGCATCTCAGCAGGCCCATCGCAGCACTTCCGGAGAGGCCCTGGGCTGCGTGCCTGTGCTGGCAGAGAGAGAGGCTACCAGCTGACCAGGAGACCAGCCGACCAGCCGACCAGCAGGGTGGGTGTTTAGTGCCTTTATAAGGGGCTCATCGGAGAGCCCTCAGAGGATGGGAGGACTGGAGAGAAGGGACGGAGGCAAGCTCTGAGCAGGCCCTTTCCTTCCTGGAGCCCCTGGCCCTGGGCCTCCAATCATCCCATCAAGAACCCACCCCCACAAACCTCTCATGGGCCACAGAGTTAGGAGCCAGGGGAACAGAAGCCGAAAACGGGATCCCTCCATTCCTGAGTTCTCCAGTTTCAGAACCTCGCCTGTAGTGGACCAGGGGTTTGCTGAGAGAACAGGTTCACTTTTACCTGCCCATAGGGACCAGGGTCTCCAAGTTTCCATGGGTATGTACTCACCTGTGGGCTCACAGAAGCATCCTAATGGAGGTGTCCTGAAGTTCTTCCAGGCACCCCCGATTAGGATGGAAACATCTAGACCCTCTGAGTCTACTCTTCAATCTGTGGTTCCCCGTTTCCTCTGATGGTGAACTCGGAGGCCAGGCAGCACTGGGGTAAGGCTAGGCTTGTCCTCCATTACTCTGTGTGACTTTGGGAGGTTGTGCACCTAGCCTCATTTTGACCATCTGTAAAATGGGATGACAGTACTCCCTCTTACAACTGTTGGGAGAGAAAAGGAGCTCCTGGTGCACTTCCTAGAAGATAGTAGGTACTCAACAAAGTTCGATTCCTCCCCTAAGAGTCTAAGTCCTAAGAGTGAAATTCCAAACCTTCATCCTGAGGAGCAGTTACCACCATTCCACTGGTCCCCCTTAGTTCACCACCCCCACCAACTTCCTTAATTACTGTCAATGGCATCGCTGACATAGAGCCCCCTTAAAAGGCTCCTGGTCCCTCCTGCATGCCGACCTGAGCCCTAGTGGTCCTGCCCCCTGCCCCATCACTGCCAGCCTGCTGTGCAGAAACGTCCAGCTGGCTCTCCTTATGCTCTACGCCATCACCTCAGACCTAGCCCCTAGAAGCAAACTTGTTGCTCCACTGCTGTGCCCTGGGATTTCTTAATCTGCTCGCCTCCCCCACCCCAGGAGTTTTACTCTACTTATAAGACTGCACAAGGTCTGTCCAGAAGGTATCCAGCCATATAATATGCAAAATAGAGACATTTATTGAAGAAGATACAAGATATAAGAAACTTTGTACATAGGACAATGACACCTCAGTCCTCTTCAAAGTAGGCACCTTGGGACCTCACGCAGTTCTCCCAATCTCCTTCAGCTACCTCGACGTATTTTCCTGAGTCTCACTGATGATCTGAAATCACTTCCTTTTCAAAGGTGATTTTAGTTTTGGGAAAAGCCAGAAGTCGCAGGGTGCCAAATTGGGGTGGTAGGGGGGCTGAGTCACCTGCGTGATTTGGTATTTCACCAAACTGCATGAGGCGTGATGCATGAGTGGGAGCATTGTCCTGATGAAGCTGCCAATCACCAGAGGCCCATAGCTGTGGCTTTCTGAATCATCTGAATAGCTTCCACAGGGGAATGTTCAAGCTTAAGGCAAAATTTGATACAGATTCATTGCTCTACTGGCTCATTTTTAATGTGATGGCCACACAGTGCACATGCTCCCTCAGCAGCAGCTATGGCCCCCACTGACTGACTAGCACAGTGAAGTCGCCATTGTTCACTCATGCTTGTTCCAGTCCACCCTCCTTGGCTGCCAGGGTACACTGATGCAGCGCAAACCATTCTCATTATATTAACAACGGCCGGACTTTTCCCAGACAGAACTCATATGTGTGATCTAGTTGACCCATGGCCCCTCAGACCCTCAAGAAAGGGTCCTCTCTGACACATCCTTGTGACCCCAGCCCCTGGCACAGTGCCACACCAATGGCATGGTTCTGTCACTCCACCTCTGTGCCTCATTTTCTCTCTTTCCCTGCATTCCCTGGTGCCTCCCCTCCTCTGAATCCAGCACCCCCTCTGTTCCTTTCCTACCCAACCCTCCCCACCCACCTCCTAGTGGAAGCTTCCATCATCTGAGCCAGTAATCTCCTGCCTCTGATCCACCTTCCAGACTTGCACCTGAATTTGGTTGCTGAGAATGGCAACAAAGGGACACCAGCACTGGGCCTGAGTTGCCCAGGTTTTGGACCACACACAGTTCTTCTGTGTAGAATGGGGAAGAGGTAACATGAAGCACAGGTATGGCAGTTGTGTGTAAGCTCTGAGGATGGTCCTAGCATAAGATGAACACCCAGAACTGGTAGCTGCCTGGTGACTTGCTTGGTGCTCTTGCCCTGGTCTTGCCCACAGTGCCTGGGCCCCTGCCCTTGCAGCCGCTAGGACCCTGGTGTTGAACCCAGGATGAGAGTTCACAGCTGGATGTTTGAAACAGGAGGAAGGGGATGCTGCCAGCCTCACACTGCACACACCACTGGTTTAAATGGTGACTGTTAGCCAGGCACCTAGAACCCTGTCGTATGTCCAGTCTTTGCTGGCTGGTCCTGGAACTTCCCGGAGCTTCGCCTGGGCAGTGAGCATTACTCTTGAAATGATTTTTTTTTCTAGATGTCCACTCAATCTCAGGGAAAATTGGCCCCTTCATATCAAAGGCAGCCCATTTTGGCAAACAAGAGAGTGGAGGACTATTGGAATGGAAGACACAGGTGAACTTTTAGAAACCTGGGCAGGAGGTTTGGGGCGGGTGGACCCTGCGGGCTCTCCCGGGCAGGGGCTCAGGCAGGCGGAGAGGGGAGAGGTGCGGCTCTTGGAGAGGAGGCCGCATGTACATAATGTGTATAAATGTATATAATAATCATTAGCAGCGATTCAGCTGTCTGCCGCTGGTTTGCAAGATAAATTGCATTAATCAACACGATGCCTTCAGAACTTTTGGCGAGCCGTTTCTTATGCTAATTGGGCCACTTAAAGTAGACTGTCATTGTACCAGGATCCCCGGCTGTCAAGACAATTACTGGCACATGCAGCCCCTCCCTTCCAACCCCGTCCCCTCCATCACCTTTTTTTTTTTAAATATAATATTAATGGGAAGAGCTATGCTAATTACCTGGCCAAAAATAAAACCTTAAAAGAAGAAGGGGGGAAATGGGTACAGATGTGACCAACGGCAGACTTGGGTCACCTTAAACACAATATGGAAACACCCTCTGGGTGGGGGGCTCCCTGGAGGAGGTTGGAAGGAGGCCCCAAAGACCAGGCCTGGGCAGAGCTCCAGGCCTACAGCCATGCTGGGAGGGTGTCCTGACTCATCTTCCCTCCCCTGGTGACCCTCAGGACTTGGGTGAGACACCCTATGACCCCTGGGACTGGGGATCCCAGAATCCTAGGGTCTTGGGTGAGAGAAACCTGCAAGCTCAGAACGGTATTTCACATCTTTCAGGTGGTGGCACCTCTGACCCCCACCCATCGAGCAGTCCCCCACCCTCCATGCCACTCACACAGTTTTCCGTCTCTGAGCCTTTGCACTTTGTCCTTCTGCCCAAATGCCCTTCTCAGCCCATGCTCCTGGCAACTCTTGTCTCCCCTTCAGGGACCAGCTGCCCTCGAGCAAGTCCCTGTGGCACTGAGGGCCTGGCCCAGACTGAGCACTCCCCTGCACTTTTCGCTCCCAGGCAGGGCCTGTCTTCTTCCAATGCAACCTCGGTGTTTGTGCAGCGGCTGGTCCGCATGTTCGGTGTGAATGCGTCCATCCTTCCACTGCCTTTCAGGTTAAAGGAAGAAAAGGTGTTTTGTTCCCTTAGGCCCACGGTAACGGCTTCTGCTTCAGTGTAGGCCCTGGCATCATCTGCCTGTTGTCCCTTCCTCCCTAAACCATGGTCGGCAGCGGCATCTCCACACCGACAGGCCTCCCAGGCCCCTGACCTTGACCTGGAAGGCCCCCAGGTTCTCCACCACCTCCAGTCTGCCCCTGTGGGATCATACACGGACTCCCCAGAGGAGGGCCAGGGCCATCCCTGTCCTTGATTTAGGCTGAGGGAAGGAGGGTGAGAACAGACACCCTACCCTGGCACTTTCTGACTGGAGTTCCCTGAAGTGAGTTACCCTCTGACCATGGCCAGCATTGCCCTCTGGCTTCTTGTCACCCCACAACAGCATGGCAGTTTTCTCCTGGGGCTCTCTTCACACGCCACAGACATACCTTGTGATTTCTTCACTTGGTACCCCATGGAGAGGTTAGCATGGGTCAGCTGGGCACTCATCATCCATCCGGGGCGGGTTTCTTAGAGCCCCGCCCACTGAAACTCCCTCCTCCCAGTGTCACTAATCCTTCACCTCCCACCCCAGGGCCCAGGGAGCGACGGCCCCAGCTCTTCCCAGTGCAGAGGGAAAGGCCTCACCTTATACGAGGTGTAGGATGGTAAAGCTTCCTTGAGGAAGAGAAAAAAAGGAAGGAGTGAGGAAGGAATGCAGGACTGGGGAGTCTAGGGATGGTGCTGGACTGTTTTGTTGGCTGAGAGGATCCACAAAAACCAAGGCAAAGAGAAACGAATTTTGCCCAGACTTTCAAAGTCCTGGGATCTGTCCCTTGAGCCACAAATCCAGGCAAATGGCAAAAGGGAGATCCACCTGTGGACCCCAAGGCCTGTGGGATGGGGTGCATCGGGGAGGATTAGGCAGGTCCGTGCCCCTCACTGTGCCCCAAGCCCCTGCTGTGCTTCGGGTACCACAGGATCCAGTGTCAGGAGCAAGTGCGGCAGGGGCACATACTCAGCAGGAGTGGGGGGCTCTGCGGGGAGATGCAGGAGGGATGGAAAGAAGCCAGGGCGAGCTGGGAGGGGTCCCGCACAGGTCGGTTCTCAAGAGGCTTGTGTGTGTTGCAGCTGAGCCTCCCTTCACCCAGGTGCAAGACGTTTGACCTGACTTAGCAAACAAGGAAACTGAGGCTAAGTGGGGTCAAATACCAACGGATTTTTGCACTCCTTCTGCAGAGCTGTTCAGAGAAGGAAAGAGGTGGGGGTCCAGAGAGAAGAGCCCAGCAGAAGGCAGAGGGAGTGCGGAGGAGAGGAGACTGGAGACCCAGGGCGTGGAGTGGGGTGCGCAGGGGCAGGCAGGAGGCTGGGGGAGAAGCTGCCGGTTTGAGCTCGGGCACCCCTGCCCCAGCCACTGCAGGACCTCCAGCCTCTCTCCCAGCACCCCTGAGCTGAGACTGGACCTAAGCCAAGAGGATCTGAATAAGCTGGAAGAAGGGAGCTCTCAGGGTGGCCTCCACCTGTGCCTGCCCCTGCAGACCCGGCTACCGAGGGCAGGCTGAGGAGGGCCCAACTCTCTGTCAAACTCTTCCAGCCCCCACTGGTCTTCCAGCCCCACACCAGAGTTGGGCACCATACACCATGTACCCCAACTCCTCCAGACAGACCAGTCTGTTTCTTTGTACCTCCTATTGAATCTCCCCTCCCGGCAGGGCCAGGGAGCCCCCGCAGGCACAGGGCTGGCCCCGACTCCCCCACTGGTGCCCAGGTGAGAGGGCGGTGGGGCGGGGCCAGGGAGGAGCCTTGAGCTGAGGGTGTGCAGCTGTTTTTGTGTGATGGGGTGGGGTGGGGAGAGGAGGCCCGCCCAGGTGGAGAGGGCAGGGAGAGCCTCTGCGGGAGACTTCCCAGGATGAAAGCAGACCAGTGGTGGGCAGGTTAGGTTCTCCCAAACTCCTTCTTAATAAATTAGTAATTGGCGTAGCAGTCCCCTGATTGACCACCACAGCAGTGCGTCTGAGTATTCCACGTGAGGCCACGGATAAACCTTCCGTGCGTGGCTGCTATTACCAGCACCCTCCATGGGGAGTGATGGGAGACTTTGGGGATTCCCAGTGCACCCCTTAGTGCTCTGGGGCTCCCATTTTCTTCCCAGCAGTTCTCAGAGCCCACGGGTATTGCTGCAGCCCTCCACACCTAGTAGGTTCCCCTGGAGTTGCCTCCACAGCCTCCCACTGCACCTGCAGACAGCTTCCTCAGGTTTCACCCCACCTCCCACAACCCCACCTCCTGCAACCTCGCCATCAGCAGGTCCTGCAGGTCCCATTTCCAGGTCACCTCTCACCCCCTTCACCGTCTTCCCTCCTTCCCTCTACTGTGTCTGCCACAGCTCAGGGCAGGCGCTCCCTCCTTCAAACCCATCAGTTCACTGTGTGGGATCCCGGGGGCCTGCTGACCTCCCCAGCCCAGCCCACAACTGCACCTGCCCTCCACAGCCACCCTAGCCTTCCGGAAGCACCTCACTCCTGCCCCCTCCACCCCACCCTACCTTGTGCCCACGCCAGGACCTTTGCACAAGCAGCCCCCATCACCCCGAGGGCTCTCTCCACCTCACCCTCAGGATCCTCCTCTGGCATGCCTTCTCCACCGCTCTTTCTAAACTGGACAGTCCCCTCCTGCCCTCTGTCCCTGCCAGCAGTGCCTGCCTCCTGTCCCGGACTGGGTGGTCCCTCAGCAGGCGCTCACTAACCCTCGGTCGCATGATGACTAGGGCAAGTCAGTTCCAGGATGCTGGTTACGGAATCGGTGCGACTCTGTCACACGTTTCCTGTTCCAAGTTCATCTCCTGCCTCCTCCCTGTGGCCCCAGGGACCCGTCCTTCCTGGGCCTCCCCACTGGGGTCTTCTTTCTGCTTCAGCATGTTCTGAGCATGTCGCCTTCCAAGGGGAGTACTTTCAGAAGGGGACCTGGAGAAGGACACTGTGACTGATCCCATGGTCCATGGGTGTGATACTGGGCACTGGTGGGCCAGTTGGAGCATGTGGGCACTGTTCAGCCACATATAGGAGGTGACTGGGATGCCCCTGCTCCACGCCCCAGGCATGGCCTCCACGGTGGGCCAGGAGGACAGGCACAGCATGCCTCTCCCCAGGAAGGCACCATTTGGAGCAATCAGTTTTTTAATTACTAGTAATTAAATGTGTGTAACCTGCCCAGCTGCCACTCCAGGAACTGGGACAGAACTCCTGGGGGCCCCAGGGGTCAGGCACATGCTGGGAGACGCAGAGCCCACTCTGGCGCAGAGGGGAGTGAGCACGAGTGCCCACGTGCCAGAAAGGCAGGGGAGCCACTGCAGAAACCTCATCTGCCCGGTGGGCGGCCTGCATGTCTGTCTCAGGGGTCCCCAGGGGGCCGTGTCCATTTTTCCTTCAGCCTAGAGCAGCAAGATGCCTGCCTGAGTCCCACCCCAAAAGGCAGGTGCTTGCAGAGGGTTCCTGCCCTGCTTGTTTTCCCTTCCAGCTTCCCAGGAGCCCCACTGCTCCCAAAGGAGCCCTGCTAGTATTCCCCAGGCCACCACTCCCCAGAGCAAAACGATGCCAGCCTATTCTACACCAAAACACTTAGTTAATTTAAACATCTGTGGACCCTCTGCTAGGTGCTGGCTGTGGCAGCCTCCTCAGGGAGCCCACAGTCCCCACCTCCCCTCCCTCACAGTCAGGCTGGGGGTGACCAGCTGCCAAGTCACACCTGCTCTCAGGTGTGACCCTCTCCTCTACCCCTGGCATCCGTGCCTCCCCCTCTCATTCTCGCTCTCTCTGTGCTGTCTCTTCATCTCTCTCCTGCTCCCCCATCTCATCTCCCATTTAGGGTCTTTTGCAGAACAATTAACATCTGGGAAAGGCAGCTTCTTTGCTTTCTTGTGGTTCCCCTTTGGGGAGTGGGCAGTGAGGCATCCCCCGCTGAAATGCAGGTCTGGCCCAGCCTAATGATGCTTTAATTAAAGCATCCTTATATAATGCGGGTCCTTATAGGAGCGCCACAGTCCTGGGACATCAGCCCCTCCGGAGCCACCATGGGGGCTTGCACCACCTGGCCTCCCTCCACCCCCTTGTTTCAGTTCTCCCCGGCCCCCCACTCTGTCCTATATCCTGCACACATGTACCTCTGTAGACTCTGGACAAAGAGGAGGAGGGTCCCAGAGGGTGACGTGGGATCTAGGGCTGTGGGCACTGACGGAAGAGGAGGGTCACACTCCCTTCTCAGAGAGTCTCCGAAGTGAGGGAAGAACTCCTGTCTGCATCCCTGGGGGTAAAACCCAGGGGGTCACAAGGACACTCGCAGGCTGGGCCGCCAGGGTGAACCCCTGCCCCCGCAGCTGCGTGTCCCTCGTCAGTCAGGCAGGATGGTGACAGCTCCTGTCTTCAGGCTCAGGAGCAGCTGCGTGCCTGTTTGTCAACGTGTGACACAGGGTTAGTGCATGCAGAGCAGACAGAGTGGAGAAAACGGAAAGCCATGCAAATGTGCACAGTGATGGTGGCTGCTACGAGCTCCCATGGAGAGAGTTCTCATGCTTCCCTGCAGACCCTCTCCTTGTCTCTGCAAGGGTGGGTTCCTCCAGAGTCTAACTGAAGTACATCCTGCTGCAGCCGAGGAATAATAGTGCCTCTTTTCCACACCTACCTGGGAGGCAGATGGCCCACATTTGGGTCTGACAAACAGACCCCCGGGAGCCACCATGCCCAGCATTACCTCATTCTCCCTTTGCCCCTCAGCACCCCCAGGGCTCAGCCACAGCCTGCTGGGGCTCCAGGAAGTCACTTGTCCTTTGACCCAGCGGCTGCCTGCAGGGTGGAGTCCAACAGCCTGCCCTTGTCACTGGCTCCCTGGGACGCTGTGGGACAGGCAGATGGGTAAATGTGCTCCTCAGTTACCTGGCTTTTACCTGGCACTTACTCTGGGTGGCTGGCCCCAGGCTGGGTGCCACCTTGCCCTTGTGGGGTCCAGCCTCTTGGGGGAAACTGGGGAATGAACCATCTCAAGCAGGCAGCTGCTAAACATTGTTGGCCCGACAGTCCTGAGCAGTGAGTGATCAGAGAAAGAACAAAATGGGAAGCAGGGGTTAAGCAGTTGATGCTGGGGAGATTCAATGGGCTTTCTAGGGAAGGGGGTGCTCCTAGAAGTCCTGGAAGAATGGGTAAGAGTCAAGTTGGGGGGAGACCATTCCTGTCAGGGGAACAGCATGGGTAAAGGAGCAGGGAGGAGAAGCCACCACGAGGGGCAGCGTGGCAGGAGTGAAAAGTGAGGGCCTGGGGAGTGGGGAGGCTGGGTGGGGTCTGCTTCAGCATACACGCACCCACCAGCTTGTTTGCACACATATTCTGGGAGCGCCAGGGTTTGCAGTTTGCAGGGCACAGAATGTGGGCAGTGCCCAGGTGGTCTCTCCCTCTCCCTCCCTCCCTTCCTCCCTCCCTCCCTCCCTCTCTCTCTCTCTCTCTCTCTCTCTCTCTCTCTCTCTCTCTCTCTCTCTCTCTCTCACACACACACACACACACACACACACACACACACACACACACAAACGCGCGCGCGCGCCCCACCCCCCTGGGCTGGGGCAAGCTGAACACAAAGCCTTCCTAGTTGGATAACCCGCAGCTTTCAACCCTTAGACTGCACCTGGGCGCCATCTGGTGGTTGTTTGGAGCACTGCGCCTCTGAGGTTTCAGGTTTCTAGGAGGCTTTGGGATGTCACACTGAGAAGTGACATCCCTGGTCCTCGCGCATACACACACAGAACCATCACTGATGAGTCATGACACAACAAATCCAACCCAAATGCATACAGGGCCTCACAAGAAAACTGCAGCACACACAGATGGACCCAGATCTGGTCATTCCCATTCACACTACTTTTTACCTCCTCTCACCAAATAAAATGCGTGGGAAGTAAGGGTAGAAAACACTCTTGGAAGCCCAGCACAAACACCGCCACGGTGAGCATCTTCTGTGTCTCCCAACTCGGTCTTGCTCTGTCTCCATGCGCCCCTCATCCTCTCTCG
Source organism: Tonatia bakeri (assembly GCA_004024845.1). Taxonomy (NCBI): domain Eukaryota; kingdom Metazoa; phylum Chordata; class Mammalia; order Chiroptera; family Phyllostomidae; genus Tonatia; species Tonatia bakeri. Next base: position 33,147 of record PVIA01005643.1, read on the forward strand.
TGGCCATACTGCAGTTTGAAGCTGATGTGGTTTTAGGACCTTCTCTTTCAATGCGAGGACTGGGATGGTTCTTCAGGCAGCCCCCGCTGCTGTGCGTGCTCATGCACACACACACGCACACACACACACCAGGGACCACACTGAGGACAGTACACTGGGGGCCCATCACACAATCCATCACACGCTGCAGCCCTAGGGGCTTCCTCGCACTAGTAGGAACGGTGAAATCAAACACGCTCCCTTGCGCTGGTCTGTCCCGTGAGGCTCACAGCACATCTTCACGTGCACGAGCTCCGACACCAGCTCTCACTCCCCTCCATTATCTCCCAGATGAAGGCTCTGAAATTCAGAGAGGTTAACTCAGGGCGACAACGAGGAGCTGGCTGCAGGGACCCCGGCCTCCCTTCCCTGTGCTCTTGTCTCTACTCCCTGGGGACAGCAAGGGCTGCCTGCAGAACAGAGGCCCACAGATGACATTTCCAGTCCCTGGAGGGGAGCAGAGTGTGGCTGCAGAGCATGGAGCAACGTGGATGCCCACTCCTCAGTCCTGCTCTTCACTGCCTCCCAGAGGCCTCCCCAGCTCTAGAAGTCAGGGAGGGGCCCTTCCCGACAAAGGCTGCCACAACAGGAAACAGATCATGGGGTCAGTTATTCCGTGACAGGTGAAGGCCGCCCCTGGAGCGGTCCTTGTGGTCCTCAAGCCGAAGCTGCTCAGAGAAGGTTGCTGTCTTTGAGGGGCCCCAGGGACGGCTGGCAGGAAGCAGGAGGACGTGGGAGGAGGCAGAGAGGCTGCCAAGACCTCTGTGTCTGTGTCTGTGTTTGTGTTTGCATGTGCACAACTGTTATTTTTCCCCAGTCTCAATTCCTATACGGATGCAAAATGGCCACAGCCCTTCCAGGACAGAATAACCAGGGATGGCTCTAGAAGGCTAGGTAGAGGGAGCTGGAAGAAAGAGGCTGGAGGTGGCACCTAGGATGAGCTCCAAATGTCCCTCCACCCCTCAATACTGGAACACATATACACATGCGCGCACACACACACAGCCCCATGAACAATGCAGACTGCAGACATCCATTTACGGTAGACCACAAACAAGGACAGTGTGAATCCTAGCAGAGGCCCAGATCAGTCAGAGAGGGGTAGCATTAATCAGGGCAGACTTCCTGGAGGAGGAGTGTTGAGTCTAGTGCTTCAGAAATTCATTAGAGAGACAAGTGCTGGCTATGAGGCAAGCACTGTTAGCAGCTTCATGTGAATATCTTGTTTAATACTCATAGTATCAACCCTTACTTGTAAGAATTATCATTGTCCTTTTTATGGATGAGGAAACTGATACTCAGCAAAGTCCTGTCACCTATTTAAGGTCACACAGCTGGTAAGTGGCAGAGCTATGATGGAAACCTAAGGCTTCCTGGCTCCTAGGAGCACTCACTTTCACCATCCTACAATCCTAGTGTCAGAAAGAATCTCAGTGGTCGTTGGTCTGAAGGAGCATGCAGGAAGATGGCAGCCCGGCATCCTGCTGGAGTACCCTCACAGGACAGGTGTCAGTCCCCACAGGACTAGGCGGCCTGGGGCTTTGTCCTGACCCCAGAGCTGGGTGCAAACCCTTACAGCCACCAAGCCCTGTTTCCCAGCCCTTTGGAGACAGGGCCACTGCCCCTGCCCCTGCCCTCCATGTAAAGTGGCTTCCAGACACACACCCCTGAAAGGGGGGTCCAAATGTGTTTCTTATCCTCTGCCTGATTACCGTGCATATTTCCACCAAAACGTGACATCCCTGCGTGGGCTGTGGCCCAGACTTCCCCTCCTGTCAGCAGCAGTTGGAATCTGGAGCCAGATGCACGAGTGGGCGCTCGCTTCCCCTTCTGTCCTCTAGTATCTCCAGGGCTGGTGATCTTCCAGAGAGAGGGCAGGCTGTGCTCCCAGCCAGGACCCCATGCAGGACACACAGCCGTGGTTATTCACACCCGTGGATCCGCTTCCTGCAGGTTACAGTCAAATCTCTGAAACCTGGCTTCCTAGCCTGCCTCATCCCACCGAGACCCCACCCAGGGAGTCCCCGCCCACCGGGGTGGTGCTCACCCCCATCCCTACTTTAACCCATTGTCCAAAAGAATAGAAATAGGGCATTTCTGATGTGAATACAAGGGTGCAAAGGGGTGGAAGCTGCAAGTGGCTCAGCCTGCAGCTTGATATCAGTGAGAGTTTGTCTAATGGAGACATCTGACTCATGGTGGAGTGAGCACCCCATCACAGGAGGCATTCAATCTGTGATTCACTGTCACTGTCATCTCTGTCAGCATGAACACATTCTTCAAGAACAAGGCATGTTTATCACGCCCATCGGAGAAAACTTGACAGACCTGCTCAGGGCTCTGAGTCTGGTGGTCCCTGGTGTAAGAGACGAGAAGGCCCCTGGGGTCCACCCTCAGGCCTGAGGGACTGGGGGACAGGACCCACTGGGCTCAGGAATACTTGCTGAATGAATGAATAAGTGAATGAATGAATGGTCAGTCATAAGACTGGCCACATCCTCTGCCCTCTCGGAGACCAGCTCCTAACTCAGAGAAGCCACGGGCTCCCCACCCGGGACCCCCCACCCTACGGGGCACAGCCAAAAGCCTCATGAGAAATGCTTCAATGTTGCACCAGGGACCCAGTATCTTTGTCACCAGCTGGCACAGGCATATGCCCAAGAGCTCAGAGAGCCATAAACCAGCTCCGCCCCCCAAATGAATGCAGCATTTCTGGGGTCAGAACAACTCCCTGAGCCTGGGGTTGGTAAGAACACACACGTGTGCTGACACCCACCATGCAACCCCAGGGGCCAGCCTGAGGGCTAAGGCGGGATGTATTGTGTGGGGAACAATGGGACACACAGGTCCCTGGCAATGTCCTTCTCCCTCAGGCTCCCCCCTGCTCCTTCTTGCCCTGTGTTCATTCCCTGGCAAAAGCATAACCCTGTGGCCACACAAAATACCCCCCGGGATCAAGCCCTCCAAGCCTTTGCACTCACGAGGCTCCACGCATGGGCACACGTGCGTCCACATGTCCGGACGCAAGGATCCAAGGGGTGGAGGTGAGCATCTGCCCTGGCCCAGCAGAAGTCCTCACTCTCCAGTAACAGGATTCAGCTGGGGGACAAGCACTCCCCTCCCCACACCGAGGGAGTGGCTTGGCAGCAGGGTAAAATTTATCATCATTATCCTAATATCATCTCCAGGCTTGACAGTGGCAGCAGCTAAAGAAAATACCAAGGCTTAACTTGGGGCACGTGGGAGAACGAGGCAGAAGATAGGAAATATGATTTATGATGGAAATCAATGCAATCATCATACTCTGTGCTTGTAAAATTGGGCTGCGCCTTCAGTGCCCACAGGCCCACTTCAGTCCTGCCTGTCAGAGGATTTGGGGGACCCTGAGAGCTGGAGCCGGGGTAGGTGGAGGGACCCAAATGATTAGGACCCTGCCCATCTCCTTTCAGGGTCTTGGGCACTTTTGACCACAGGCCTTGTTCTGCTTGCCACGCTACCTATGAAGGGGGACAATTTTTTCCTGCATTTTCAAGTCCATTAAACTGTAGCACAGAGAAGTTAAGTGACTAAGTTAAGGTCACACAGCTAGTCACAGTAGAGCCAGCTGCTCTTTTCCCATGGTGCCACACGGTTTGCTGCAGATGTAGAAAGGCTGTAGGGGGCTGCCCCGGTCATGTGGTGTGAGGGGCCCCCAAGAAGGATCCACCTCACCCAAAACATCCCCCTTGCCTGTCCCAGCATCCAGAATTCTACCATTGGCCATTGCCCTATGAGTTAAGTCATATCTCATTTAGTTTGTGAAATGTGGTGGTGGTGTAGTGGTGATGGTGACAATGACGGTGGTGGTCACAATGGTGGGTGACAGTGGTGGTGGTCACAATGGCGATGGTTTTCAGACATGTTTGTCACTAACATAGGGCAGGGAGTCAACGCAAAATACTGGAGATAATACTGGACAGGCATACTGGAGATAAACTTATCTCTACAGCACAAATTTTTCTAGATGAATGAGGCAAGAATTCTGCACCGTGGCCTGAGAGACCCAGAAACGGGTGGAGCAGCCTCTCCTCCTTGTAGATTTGGACACAAGCAGTCTTTCCTCACGGAGTGGGCAACCCCTTCACCCCATGACAAGCCATTTGTGCTCAAGATGGGGAAATGGTGATGGGAAAATGACTTCCCAAGTCCTGCCACCCGAGCCCCGCCCGCCTGGGGGTAAAGCCACAGTAACCGAGGGAGCCTGCTTGCAGGGGCGTTTTCTCCTCATCCCCTCTGAGAGCGAGGCGGGTTGCATCCGCCGGAGGTGTGACGGCAGGAGTGAAGGGGTGAGTGGATGCACTCCGCGAAGTCACCGGCAGGGAAGGAAGTCAGACCCTGGTAAACGCCGCCTAGCAGGAGAGCCGTCTCTGGGGAAACAGAGGCTGATGGAGAGGAGCTTAAACAGAGTTCAGCCCCAGGGGAAGCTCTGAGGCCTGGACATCTCGGCAAGGAGCCTTAATTCAGCCTTGAAGGCGGGGAGAATCCCAAGGAGGGGACATGGGGCTTCCCAGTCTCTCCGCCACATCCTCCTTGCTCCCAGCCTCCGCTGACACTAGTCCCAGGGGGACAGTGGGGTGGTGAGGGCGGGCGTGGGGGGCGGGCGGCCGCACCGCACCCACAGTCAGCTTCCCTCCAGCAGCGCAGGGCCCCTGCAGGTACCCTTAATCAGCACCTCTGAGCCACTAAGGAGGACATGGAGACAGAGGCGATGGTGCTGGGGGTGGAAAGGGAGGCAGGGAGGAGGAGGACATCGTTCGCCCGGGGCCAGCGACTGCCCCAGCGGAAGGGCAGGGAGCAGTGACGCAGCCAGGGGCGAGGGAGAGGCACGAGGTGGGAGAAATGTAGCAGACTCCGTGGAAGCTTCAGGGTCACTGGGCGGTCTGGCGGGTCGGCTGGGGGCGGGGGGGTGACAGCTCTGGCATTTCGAAGGGCACCAGGGGGCCAGCGCCTGCCCTGATGAGACCTGAGGAGCTGGATAGACTTTCCAAACCTAATTAGTGTTTAATGGTCTGGAGAGACGCCACGTCCGCCGTCACCAGCGGCACCACGACGTCCGCTTCAGATTCCTAATTAACGTTTAAGGAGATGATCGGCTGGTGGCCGCCTCAAAGGCCACGTCCATCCCTCTTTGCACGTTGAGCCAGGGCCCTCGGGCGGCCCAGGAGAGAGTCTGAGGGTGACTCCAGCCACCGCCTTTAAAGCGGCTTTTCCACAACGCTCTGGTGCACTGGTCCCCACCGAGGCGTTACTCCAGGCTGGCGCATGGGAGGGGTGGCAGTGCCGTGAACCATACAGGACAGAGGGAAGGAAAGAGGGAGAAACGCAGCCATCTGCCCCAGGTTAGGGAGCAGCATCTTCCCGGAGCCCTCCAGGGGTCGAGAGGGGTGAACAAGGCCCCCAGGCGTTGAGGGGAATGCAGTGGACACAGCCAGAGGGGTGGCAGTGGCCACCAGACTGAGGGGGGACCTCCTCTTCAGTGTGTGGGCAGGAGACCCTGAGGGGCTCCTAGCGGGGAGTGGTTCAGAAGCCTCCGGCTTCCATCAGCTAAGGTGGGACCAGGCAGGATGAGGAGGCAACCCAGGCACAGGACAGCAACGCCCAGAATGGGCTTAGATTCCAACCTGAGGACACAGAAGGTACTGGCAGGTGTAAGCCTGGCCACTGGGCAGTGGCAGTGATGTTCCTAAAGCCAGGTAACCCACAGAGAGAGCCAGGCTTGGGGCTGGCGGTCATGCACACCTGTGGGACAGTCGAGGGGAAATGATGAAGAGGATCCAGGATGTGGCAGGAAAGAGGGCAGAAGTGGAGATGTGAGTTTTGGGATTGCTTTCAGGGAGTGCAAATTGAAGAGAAGGAACTGGGTGAAGTCCCCACGGGGAGAGGGGAAGAGGTCAGCAGCCCCCGGGAGAGCCTGGTGTCCCGGGCACAGGGATAGACGAGCAGGAAAGGGCAGGTGACTCGGAAGAGAAGCAGACGGTAGGGACAAGGAGGGCGCCCAGCACAGAAAGCCAGCCCGTGCACTCCAACGCTCCAGCCCACACGCACCACGCCCTGCACGCAACAGACACACACATCACACTCACACCTAAGCCTGACACACATGTGGGCAGTGTGACTCAGAGACCCTGGCGTGTTCCAGGAGGAGGGCCATGATCGATGCTTATTAATGAAGCTGCCCAGGAGATGGCTAATTGATGGCGGTGTGCGGCTGTTGTCTGGAATTTAACCTGATTCATCATTTAGCCTGTTGGAGGCTGGAGAGCTGTGTTAATTAATGCCAGGAAAACAGACTTGGACGAGCTGGCGGTGCAGCCTCATATTAAAAAATGGAGAGCAAGGGGCAGAGAGAGGGAGAGGGAGAAAGGGGTGGGGGGGGGGAGAGAATATGATTAAATCTAAAGCCCAGAGACAAAACAAATTCCAAAAAGCAAATGTCGAGGCCATTTCTAGGATGACTCAGATTTGCGTTTGGCCGGCATCATCCGGCTACGGTGTAAGGATTAAGAGCAATTTCCTCTAGATTTGTCATTTACTTGGTATGGGCTTTGTTTTTTCCTTTAAGGTGCCTGGGGACTCTCGCCAGGCCTGGTACTTAGCCCCAGTGAGACAGGGAAGAAGGGTCCTGGGTTGCGGGAGGGCGGAGCGGAGGGAGGCGGCCCCTCCCAATCGCGCCAACAGGGTCCTAGTCCCTGGGCAGCCTGGTGGGGCTCTGGGGGAGGGTTCAGAGAATCTGACTCAGAGACACGCTGAAGGGACACAAGGAGAAGCAGAAGGGACAGTGGGCTGTGGGTAACGAAGGCCAGGGTCTCCGTCCAACCTCAGGGCCAGGCTGCCCGCTCTCCTCAGTCCCACTTGTTCAGCTTGTTAAGAGGCTCTGAGTCTAAATCGGGAAGGCAGTGGTCCCAATGTGGGCTGAGCAAAGTCAGATCCACCAGAGAGCCCCCCTGCAACCCATGATGCCCATAGTCAGGACCTAGTCAGGTGTGTGTTCTCAGGGGAAGGGCCAGAAACCTGGAGTGCATGCTTTCATGGGAGAGACTGATTCTGAAGTCTGTGTAGCTGAGGGCAGCTGTGGAAGATGGGCTTGACTTGCTCTGCGGGGCTCTGGCAGATGAGGGACAATGAGGGGAGATGGGTTCTGGCTAGGAATACTGGAGCTGACCAGTGTGGATATAGGACACCCTGTGCAGGAAGCAGCCCCCACCCCACCCTGAAATATGTGAGCAACTCCTGAAGAGCCACCCTCCAGAGCTAAGGAAGGGACTTCCACGGGAGTGGGTGGCTGGTCCCCGACAAGTGCAGGCCTGTGTGGCCGGGCTTTGGGGAATCGGTTTCTCTGCTGCACCGAGGGCGGCAGACTCAGTGCACCACTGGAGCCCAGGAAGCGTAGGCTTGAACACGTCAGCAAGGCTCCTCCGCAGACCGGGTGGGGAGCTCCCGGAGGGAAGGGCCAGCCATTCAGGTTTGCTGTGCCTTCCTTGTGCCGGAGAACAGGGCCTGGCCCAGGAAGGTGTTCAGTAAGCGTTGGATAGCTGAATAAATGAATGAACTTCGTGCCCCATCAAAACAATAGGCTCCTCCAGTACTGGTGGGCCAGGCAGAGAGGGCAGAGCTGGTGCTGATGGAGGAGCGGCTTTGGGGAGATGGGGAGCCACAAGTCCCTGAGCTCAGGGTGTGCTTGCCTCAGTGGAGCATGGCCGCCCCCAGCCCCCGCCTCCAGGCCTCCACTCTTCCCCAGAGGCTGTCCAGTCCTTTCAGTTCAGTAGAGTCCAAAAGAGAGTCCCAGTGACAGGGGCTGGGAAGGGAAAAAATCAGATGTTAGGTATTTTCTCAAAAACGATAGAAATGCTAAGAGGAGGAGAAGAGGAGTGGGGGAGAGGAAGCGGGGGCCGAGGAGGAGGGCATGGCTGTCGCTCATTTATGGGACACTTGCTGACCAGGGCTGGGTCCCGTGCGAAGGGCATTACCTGAGCTGCCACATTCAACTCCCTGCACACCCAGGAAGGGGTGACTCTAGGGGGTCAAGGAACCGCCCCAGCTCATACAAGCAAGTGTACGGCAGAGCCAGGACCAAAATCCAGGCCTCCCAACTAAATCTGGGCTTATTTCGGCCAGAATTATCTATCCACTGCTGTTTTTAAATATATATATATATCACACACCGCCCACCCTGAAGAGGGTCGGCAACTCAGGCTGGCCGTGCCGGCTAAAAAGCTTGGTTTCCACGGGAGCGGATTGTAATTAGGACCACAAGGGTCCTCCCACCCTGGCCAGGGCTTGGTGGGAGCAGGTGAGACAGACATGGGCCAAGAAGACAACGAGAGAAACTGCCCTTGGCCGTGCGGACCCAAGGGAGCCCTGCCTGGGAGGCAGAGGTGTGTGAGCCAAACTGCACTGCCTCAGAGACTTCTCGCTGTGTCGTCCCATCGACCTCACCTGCCGCAGCCCCAGGAAGCATCTACCCACACAGGTGACCCCCAACCCCTGGGGCAATGGGGAGGAAGGCAATGGGGAGGAAGGCAGGGAGGGAGGGACAAGGGAAACCAAAATGCTGAACGGGAATCCCTCCCTCTGGAAGCCAGTAGAACAGACCTTTGACTGACACCCCTGGGATGGGGGGGTGCCTCCTTTGTTTGTGCCAACCCACCCTTGCCCTGTGGGTGAGGGGGAACCTATTCTGTAAACTTAGATTGCAGAAAGCAAGGACAGGGTGGAGACTGGAGAGGAATAAGAGAGAGAAAGGCTGGGAAAAGGGGAGGGGCAGCCCCAGACAGCCCCACCAATAGGCTCCGTCCAGCCTTCGCTGTTGCTGGACACTGCGGAGCAGAGCAGCCTGTTGCATAGCAACTGCCAGGGGCCTGTTGGTGGGGGTTAGACCACGGAGGCTGGCGGGCTGCCAGAATGAGGCTCCGTGACCCACCTGCCTCCTCACCACACACACAGAGCTCGATGCCCCACTGTGCCTTGGGTGACAGTCAGCTCAGGCTCCATGCACCTCGAGAGGGTGTCCTCTCAACCTCCACCATTTAGCATGCTGGGATTTGGCCACCCTCTCCTCCAGACCCCCTTCCAAGTGAAGGGCACACAAGGCCAGGCTTGGGCTGGGCCCGGGGTCAGTCTAGCGTCAAGAATGAAAGCCAAACTGGGGACATTTTATTTCGACCCACTGAGCACACATCCTATGCACAAGCCTTGGACTTCTGTCCTCCTGCAGATGAGGAGGGGACCGGGAACCAAGATGATGCTAGATGTCCCTGATCTAAACGCTCACCTAGCATTTCTCAGGCACCTCTGACCTGGCGTCACTGTGCATGTCTCTGAGCCCTTGCTCCTTCTGAATGTACCCTCGTGGAATGCTGTCCCTGCCAAGAACGGACTGGGGTGCCAGGGTACACAGCACAAGCTCAGACCCTCCTGAGGTCACGTGGGGTGCCTGCCTCCAGCTGACCTGCCTGCTCACTGACACGAGGAGACTCTCCTCACACTTTGGCTCGCTGCTGGCCCTTTATTTCACCCAGGCCTCCTGTTGCTGAATGTGCCCTCCCCGCACCTGCCCCAGCCCCACCCCCACCGCCACATCTTACCCACCCACGAGTTTGCTCACCTGGCTAATTTGGCTTCTGAGAGACCAAAGGGACATAAAGCTGCATCATGTACGTGGTCAGTGCAAAGTCTGGAGCTTTGGGAGGACTCGATCACTGTCACTTGCTGCAGTCCCATACCTCCCAGGCCCCCATGCAGACACGTGGCCGCAGCCCGTGCAGGTCCACAACCTCGTGCCCTGACTCAGAGCCCGCAGACCCAGGCCAGGGCCACGGCCATGTCGTTAAGGCACCCCGGGGCCTGTGCTGCTTCTCAGCCCCTTCCCCCCCTCCGGCGGCCACTTTGACAGCAGTAGGCCAAAATGAGTGCAGGGACAATGACAACTCGCAGAGTGACTTGCGTGGCTAGGGAGGACCCAGTCACAGAAGGCTTGCTGGGGGAAGACGCACAGGCTGGGGCTGCACTCTCAGACAGATGTGAGAGGAAGGGAAGATGCGGGTAAGACGGGCAAGGGAGAGGGCCTGGCGGCCAGCAGGGGAAGGGGGCAGAGGATCCCGTGGGGGACTCGGAAGCGATCTCAAGTATTCAGACGAGGGACCCACGGAGCGCCCTGGCTGGCAGCCAGCCCCAGCCGGGGGCAGCGGGGTGCTCTGCGTGAGGAGAGGGGTGAAGAGCGGACAGGGCCTACATGCTGGCCCCTGTCTGACCCACCAGCATCAGCTGGCTTCCCCAAAGAGGGCAGTGGGGGCAGCACCAGGTTTATTTAAAAATCTTATCTGGAGGGTTTGCATTTCAATGGCCTGTGGGCTTGCATATTTTAACAGGAACCTTGGGTTCTTCTGTCTGGTCTGTGCTCACAGGCTGTCTCCTCTCTTACACGATGATCGCGGCTTCAACAAACCCTTCCTAATCCGAAGGTACAACAACGCCACTTTGCTGGAGGAGGGAGGACTAAAGGGCTTCGCTCTTTTGGCCGGAAGCAGAGCTGCCTGCCCGGCTGCTTCTGGCCTCTGGGCGCTTCATCCATAGGCGAGCGTCTGAGGCCGAGCCGAGCAATGCGGGGAAGGGGCACGACAGAGGATTCAGTCATCCATTTGGTCAGTGGGCATCTATTGAACACCTACTGGGTGCCGGGCGTCACGTCAGGTCTGGGTGTGCCCCAGGAACAAAATGGGCTGGGCCGTTCCTCATAAAAAGGAGGCAAGCATTGAACAAATAAATCCACAAATGTGGGACCATATGAACCCCATTGTCGCAGGTGGTGGCAACACAAGGAAGAAAGGATGGGGGGTTGATGGGACACCTCATTTAAGCGGCAAGGCCCCTGGGGAGGCAGAGAGCTGAGGCGACTTGAGAGGCTGCCAGGCAGGAAAGGGGGCCGAAGCTGCTGCACCCACAGGCAGCCTAGGGCCCGCCTCACACCCGGGGAGGGCGCCACCAGCTGTCCCGGCCCGGGGTGGGCCGTGGTCAGAGGGCTCCAGCGAAGGCAGCTGTCACTCTGCAATGACCACTGGGCGTGTCCTTGACTCAGAACTTTACAATGGCAACAGGCTGGCCGCCTTGAATTTCTAACCCTTCTCTATGGAATGAACCATATGTGGTTTATTAAGGAGGTAATTAAAACATCAATGTATTTACAACAAGCTACAAATAATGTGCTCTGCTTCTGCCATTCCCCTGCGGCCCCTTCTCATCAGGGGCCTGGGGCAAGGGTCCATCCCCTCCTTCCACGGTTGCAGAGAGCCTACTGTGCACAGCACTGGGGCTCCAGCAGGGCGAGGGAGCAGAATCTGCTCTCCTGGGGCTTTGAACAAATAATTTCTCTATTAATTAATCTGCTAATTACAATTTGCTAAGTGCAAAGTCCAGGCAGAGGGCAGAGCTGCTGGAGAGCCACCCCTCCTGTAGTCTCAGTGGTGAGTTCTCTAGTGAGTCCAGGTTGGAGGGTGTGTCCTCACCACCAGCCCTTTCCCAGTCTGTTTTCCCAAAACTGTCCAAAGTACATCTTTAAAAGGTAAGTCTTGAGGAGCGATCTTTCTGTGGCAGGAGCATGTACTCAGGGTCCCGAGCAATGCTGAACACACCGATGCCTGCAGTCGACGGGTGGGGAGAAACGTCCAGGGTGACGGGGGCCCAGGAAGACATCGTATTCAGGGCAGCTCCACGGACTTGCAACCTGTGTCACACAGGGCCCCGCGCTCAGAGGCATCCATGCCCAGGGCTCACTGCTCTGCAGTTGCCATCTTGAAATTTATAAAATTTTGTCTTTGAACTTGTGTTTTGTAAGTGAAGTCATAGGACAAAGGAGCACATGCAGGGGTCCTGGGGCCTATGCTCACGCACAGCCCCACCTCTCGCTGCTTGCCCGATCCGTGCATACCTGGGTCCCAGCTGCAGTCACTCTGCCATCCAGGCCAGCCAGCAGCGGCATGGGTCTGCTCAACCTCGGTGCAGCCTGCAGCGCTACGGTGTGTCTGGCTGGCCAACAGAGTTCATGTCTCAGTGGGGTCATCCTCTTGCCCCAGGACCTAGAGAGTTCTGGGCACAGCATTTGCAACACCCTTGAGAGCTTCCTGCTCACTGTGGGGCTGCCATGGGCAGAGGTGAAGTTGGGCTTCCTCCTCAGCAGAGATGCAACATGTCAGTCTGTGGGCAGTGGCAGGGGGAACCCAGCAGTCCTCTGGCCCAGCCTGCCCCCTGGTGTTCCAGGGCGGGGCTCTGGGTACCTGTGACGGGGTCTCCATGCCAGAGGAGATCCTCTCTTCCTCCTTAACTTTTCTGAGTCCGGTCAGCCTTTGTCTGCTCTGGCCAGCTCAAGACACCCTCCAGGTACATGCCATGAAAAACAAATTGTGCAATTTTGATGACTCTGCATAGGACTTAAATGTTCTGATATTTGCATTTAAAACTGGCATCGCACAAAATAAAGATGAATGGTAGAATCCATGCTAATAATTTAAAATTTATATTTTTCTTTACTTTAAACGACATCAAACAGCAAATAAAAATACCATGACATGTCAAGAGAGAGATTGTGAAAGAAAGGAAAAGCTTTATATCTTAGTGATTTAACGGTGCTTTTTTCCTTGCTTTTTCAACAAAAAGGCTTGCAAATTATGTCGGTCTTCCCACAGCAGCAATGCTGCTGGGACCGGGGCTCAGACACCCCAGTGAGCCCCAGCACACGGGGTCTGCCGCTTCATGTTTCCACGACCATCCTGTGAGCGGGGGTGGGGGGCAGACAACCTAAGACCGGAGTCCTTCAGGTCGGGGGTGATGAAAACCAGCAGCGGGGATGGGTGAAGACTAGAAGCCAGGCTCCTCACAAGCACATCCAGGCGTGGGTGGGCGGGCATAAAGACGAGAGCTGCCTCCACTGAAGGCTGCAGGTTTGGACTGGAGAAAAATCCGCATCACCACACGACTTCGTGACTTGAGGATATGCAAGTCCTTCTGGTGAGGAGGGAGCTAGGTATCACCAGGCATTCACACATCCCAAAAGAAGCCAAAAAGAACCGTTGGCTTTGAGGTTTGGACACCTCCCTGGAATTACATCTGAGGGCTGGGCTCCCCTGCTGGCTGGAGAGCCCTCTGGCTGTCCCCCGACCCAGCATCCCCCTCCCTGGCCCAGATCTCCCCAGGACATTTCTGGGACACAGATTGGACAACAATGCAGAGACTGATGCTTGTTGAGAGCCTACTACTCAGCAGGCACTGCATAATTTCCTCCCTCATCTCCTTCAATCCCCAGCCTACATGAATTTTTTACATGCGTCTGTGATGTCACACAAGCACTCTATAAGCATGCACGTGTGTTTGCGTGCCCACACCCACATGAGAGAGAGAGATGCAGAGAGAGAGAGAGAGGGAGGGAGGGAGAACTTCAGGGCTGAGAGGTAACCAGGAGAGTCTCATTGAGGAAGAGCTGGGTTTGGACGGCCAGTGAGGAGTGACAGGGAACTTTCCAGGTCCTTTTACTTCTGAGACAGCTCTGGGTTGGTGACATGGGCCCAGTGCAAAGCCAAGAAGACAGGTGGAGGAGGAGCAGGAGTGGCCCTGCGGGCGGGGAGGGCTGCCCCAAGTGAAATGAGTGAGTTCTCCAGCGGGCGGGGCGTCCAAGAGCTCTCCCCAGCGCTGGCCTGGGGGAGACAGGCATCAGGCAGAGGGACAGAGCAGGGCTCAGCCCTCCCCGCTCCCTGCCCAGCCCTCGGGAAGGTGGTAGCAGCCAGGTGAAGAGGAGCCAGGTGAAGGCAGTCCCTTCCTGATTTGGTGACAGAGCACATTTGGGCTCTCAGGGGCCAGCGAGCCCCCTCTGCAGGCCAGCTGTGCTCTGGTGGGATGCCTGTTCCGGCCTCTGGGAGCCACACAGACAGAAGGGGGAAAGGGGAGACACAGACAGGGAAAGGGCTCTCACAGCAGAGCAAGCCCAGAAGCACAGCCCAGGTGGTGCCAGGAGGATGGGGAAAGGAGTAACAGGAAGTGCCGGTGAATAGGGACCATCTCCCCAGATGGGGGCGGCACACTCCTGTCCCCTGGCTCGCAGTGACCTGCAGACACCTGTGGGAAGCAGGTGCGGCTGGCTGGGAACAGAGGGAAGGGAGAGGGTGTGGGAGGGAGGGGGGAATCCAGTCGAAGAGCTGGGCTGGCCTGTCTGTCAGTTGGTCTGCCCAATGGCCACAGGCCTCGCCTTCCTCAGGGAGCCACGCTGCATGGCCAGGTGAAGCCACTGGACCAGCTCAATCATCGTATTTATTCTAATTGTATCATAATCGTCCCCAAGGAGCCTGGTTCAAATGAGCTTGACATTATTAAAATTTTAATGCCCAGTTTTCATAGCTCAATGAATATTTAAAGGGTATGTCCCAGCTTAAGTTATGATGATGAAGAAATTAATGGAATGTCTTGTTTAATGCATGGATATGTGTTGATGCAAAAAGTGGCAGGAGTGGGCTGGGGCGGGGCACCAGAACCTGAACAGAAGGGGCCTGGGAGGGCAGGCACCACCGACCTTCTACTGTGGTTGGGAGTGGGGGGTCCCCAAATCCTGAGCCAGAACCACTGGCTCTCCACCCCACGGAACCAGAAACACAGTAGACAAGAGTTAGTGATCTGTCCCCTAAGGTCTGACCCACGGAAGGTCATCCTGAGTCACCAAACCCCACTCAGGCCCCTGGAGGCATGACCCAGGCTGAAAGCCATGGGGCACATGGGGACACTGATGACACCTTAGAAGGAGAACCAGCTGCATCTGTACCACAGCCAGCTACTGCCAGCCCCAGGCCCTCCTGGAAGGGTGCTACAGTGGCCAGGGGGGCACTGGACAGAGGAGCAAGCGGTGGGGGGAGGGAAAGGCACCATGGAGTGGGCTGAGTGCAGTGTTCACCTGAAAAGGACATCCTGGGGATGCCCAGCTGGCTCTGGTTCACACACCTCTACTTGCCCCTCCTCAGCTATACTTTCCCCTTTTCCTGCCAGGGAAGCCCGAGTCCCCCATCTGGCCCCCTGCTCTCTCCTCTTCTGCTCTGACCTCCCCTGGACCATCCCCAACCCTGTCACGTCTGGTTCCCAGCATCTCCTGGACATACAGTCAGGTGTCAAGAGTTCGAGTTCATTTTGCTATCACCATTTACCATTTGTATGACCTCGAGCTAGTTTCTTAACCTCTGGAAACTACATTTCCTTGCTTAAAGTTAAGGACAATCTGGTTACATGCTCTTAGGGGAGGTTATGAGAATCCAACAATGTAATGTGTGTAGCAGCTATTCGTGTCCCTCCTGTAGGTGTAGCAGTGTTGTGTGCCCTGGGAGGGACCTGAGTTCCTCTTCTTGCCCCTCAGTTCCCAGGCTTGACGGTACTTTCTGTATGGAAAAGAGGATTTTTCAGAAACCTTTTGTGTGGAGTATCAGGAGGGCTTCAAGGTCAAGAGGAGGAAGCTAGTGGGGGTGTGGGAGAGAAGCTTGCAAATTAAGGGAGTGGACTTGGAGGAGGAAGGTGCTGGGGTGTAGGGAATGGAGGGAGATAAGAGGCAGTCGAGGCCAGAGGTGAGGGGCCTGGCTGAAGACGTTGTATGCGATTTGATGGCCCAAGGAACCTGGCCCCAAACTCCCCTTGCTAGATGGATATTGTCCTCACTGACTTCCTCCCAGAGTCACTGGGGTCAAATAAGATAAAATATGGGCAGGCCGAGGCACCATTGAGTTGTTAGCACCGTGCCTCCCCTTCCCAGCTGAGTCCCTGACCTGCCACTGCTCGTAGCTCTGGCTTGTCATTGGCACCAGAGAGACAACACCCCCTACCTCGGGGAAGTGTACTAATTACACACACAGGACAGCTGCAGAACTATGCCCAAGGGAAGATGATGGCCAGACCCGGGTCCAGGTCCGCTTTTCCATATGAAAAGATAGCAGATTTGGGGGAGATGAGAAAGGGGTGATCTAGGAGGGAGGGACAGTCTAGGAAAGGCTTGAGTGCTGAGTCCCCAGAAGCACTGGATAGGAGACCAGGAGCGCCCTGGCATCCTCCTGGAGCCCTTCTCCCAGGCCAGATGCCTGCGCAGCCATCTGGACCCTTCGCTCAGAAACTGGAATGGAGGTAGTTTATGGGGGAGCCAGCAGCACCCTAAGCGACATCGGGAACTTCATCATGTCCCTCTTCCTTCTCTCTGTGATTGGAGTTCTCCCTGATGCGACAGTTTCCTCTGCTGGCCGAGCTTACATACAGAGCACCTCTCTTCCCCTCAGCTCCATAAGGCCTGCCAAGTGGGCACCGTGGGCAAACAGTGGGACCCTGACCCCTCTCGGTGGACTGGCCGCCAGTGTCCTGTCTTGCCCCCCTGGCCACCTGGCTCCTTTTCCTCTGTTCTGTGCCCTGCCTTCTGCCTCTGTCCTTCCCAGCGGTGAGTCTGCCCTTCCTTGTTGTCACCTTGCTGACTCACCAGCACCCGCACTCCCCCACCCAGTTGTCATGACGCAGCCAAAACTCACTTCGAATCAGAGACCAGAAGGCTTGAGGAAGCTTGTGACTGGCTAGCCCAGCCTCTGGACACAAGGAGAATTGGTAACAAGAAGTCACCCAGTGCAGGACAGAATCCCCAAAATAGCCCTGGCAACCTGGGTTTCCAGGCTCACCCTGCCACGGGTGGTCCTGCCTCTTCTTCCCCATCTATAAAATGGGGGTGTTGGTATCTGCCCTGTCTACCTTGCAGGACTTTGTTGAGACAGATATGCAAATATGATAAGGAATAAGGGGGGTGCGTGGCAGGTAAAAGCACTGGCAGACACATAGAATGCAATTCCATTTGTGTGATTCCCACTGTTTTTATTGCTTAAAATATCCTGGGACTTCAGGGCTGGAGAGCCCACCCGGGTGCCTCCAGCATCAGGAAGGATGCAAGACAGGCTGCAAGGCTGGGATGCTTGGAGTTCAGAGACCCCTAGTGGCCTGAACAGGGCATCGAGATGGATCCCAGAGAGGCAGGTGGCCTGGAGCCGTGGGGACTCAGGCTGAGCCTTGGTGTCCACCCAGACACCACATGAGTCAAGTAACTGTGCCAGCTCCTCACACACCCCCGAGGGGGCAGCCCCAGCTGCAGGCAGGAGCCCCAGGCCCTGAGCTCTGCATCAACCAGGAGCTGGATAGCCCAGAAGCTCAGGCACCCAGGACTCACAGCCCACATCTTTGAGATGGCATGGGGTCAGGTAAAACTCGCTGCCATGCCCTGGCCTGGGCAGGGGACAGTCTTCAGCGAGAGACCAACCAGCCCATTTCGGCAAAGCCAGCTGTGACCCGGGGTCAGCCAGAGGTGCGCTGCGGGGCCACCTCAGACTCTCATGTCACAGGCTAGTAAGAGCTGCTCAGAGCTGGGACAGGGACACCACACAGTCTCCAACCCAGAGAAACCCTCCTGCACACGTAGCACCCCAGGGACCGCGCAGGCGAAGGGAAATGGGTGTGATTTAGAGAAGACAGTCAGGTTTGCAGCTGCGTGGGTGTCTGCTCGCACGTATCAGTGGGTGTGGTCTGTGTGCCTACGCACCTGTGAATCTTTGGGTGTGGGTGTGTCTGCCTCCCGCCCCACGCCCACTCTAACACTGTGCCCCTGTGCTCTGTTGCAGATGAACCGGCCGATCCAGGTGAAGCCTGCGGACAGCGAGAGCCGAGGAGGTAGTAGCTGCCTGCGCCAGCCCCCTTCACGTGAGGGCCCACTTGTCTCTGCCCCCTCCTCCCCCTCCCTGCCTCCCGCTCCCCAGTGCAGCGATGCAGCAATGCAGCGACTCCTGCAGCCTCCTCCTGCCCTCCCACCCTCAGAGTTGGGATGGGGTTTTGGAGCTCTGGGTGACTGGTGGGAGGAGACAGTGAAGGGAAGGGAGAGTGACTGGGGTCTGCTGGATGGTGGGGTTCAGTCCTTTCCATGAGTGAGTAACCTCTAGCGTGTCCTGGGCACTCTTCTGCCGCCTTTAGGATGCCGAAAAGGTGCTCCTCCCACTTCTGTGTCACCAAGGAAAGCCCCACTGTAACTGAACTTGACCTGTGAAAGGGTGCTGGGTCAGGAGGTAGGCAATGGCGATGGGAAATGGGAGGGTTCAGGCCAGAGTAATCAAGTCTGAGACAGGCTCCCACGGGGGTGTTGGACTGCTGAGGGCAAGTTCCTGGAGCTCAATTCAGGGGTAGATGCCTGAAAGGGGGCAGAGCAGCAGCGCACAGCCTCACACTAAACACCAGGCCCCATTCTCCACAAGGAGACTGTCCCCTCTACAGGGTGGGGGGCACCCCTATGCACACAGGGGCTCAACCAGACCTCGAGTCCCACCCATCAGGGCCCAGCAGGTGTCTTGTTCTTGCCCCAAAAGGGGTCTGTGTCCGAGGGCACAGACACGCCTCCCTCGGGCCCACTGAGAGCTGCCCATCCTGCTAATGGAGATGGGTCAGTTCAGGCATTAGGATGGTTTGGGCACGAAGGGCCTGACCAGCAGAGCCCACCTGGTTCACGCTGCTGCTCCTGCCCCTTTTGCGGGTGTCCAGTTGTTTTGGTTTTGTCCATACACAGAGCTGCTCAAACACCCAGGGCCAGGTGCCCCAGCCCTAGCCCTGCAGGGGGGAGGGGTGCTGTCTGGCCAGGGCCTCATACAGGGCTTCTCCACGGTGGCACAGGGCAGAGCTGGGGGCTTCTTCTGAAGACCATCTCTAGGAGGTGGGCCCAGTAGGGCCTTGGCCCCTGTCACCCATCATGCAATGACTCACCTGCAACACCTGTTCATGTGGTAGGATCGGGACGCAGACAAGAGCCCCATTCCTGGCAGGTAGAGTAAGTGCCTTCTGCTGTCCCAGACAGGGGCCCTCTCAGGCAGGGGCCGCCAGAGGCCTGGGAGGAAGTGGCCTTGAAGGAGGGGAGATTCCACACCTGGAGGAGAAGTCAGCCCCAGGAGAGCCCCCCACCCGGTGTGCAGAGCAGACAGCTCAAACTCCAGCCAGTTTTCTGCAGAAGTGGAGCAGGGTGGCGGGAACCCTGCTGCCCAGCGAGGCCACGCTGGGCTCTAACTCAAACAGCTCTCCCTTCCCTTGCCTCCGAGGCAATAGCTCTCTGACTCCAAGTTGCTAACCTCATCTCCTTTCTCCCATACATCTCCTGCCACTGACACTTGCCCCAAACCCGATTAATCAGCTCTTTTATTCTTCCTGCGGTAGAAAGGGGGGAAGCAGAGCCAAACCTAAACATCTATCTATTAATTGCATATTCAATATTAAACAGTGCAATGATCCTGAGTCAGCACTATCACCAAGCTAGTTTTTTAAAAAAGCAAAAGTCAGTTTAAAATAATTTAATATCCATTAAATACTTCATCTGGGTGGAGGGGATGGGGAAGAGGTGAGCATTAAAAGAGAGGAAAGGACTGGGAGCAGGAGAAGGGTCTGGAGGCAGGGGCGGGAGTGGAAGGAGGAGGAATGCAGTGGGAACATTGAACGGAAAGGGGGCAGGAGGAGGGAGCAGGTAAGAGACCGGGAAGAAAGGGGGCTGGGAGGATAATGGGAGGGCTCTGGGGGCACAGCTGGGAGAAGGAAGGAGGAGGTTGGAAAAGTAAGCAGCCCAGAGGGAGAGGGGGGTTTTGCCCCATGCCAGCTCCCCTCATCCCAGCTCCAGAAACTGTTACAGAGGCTACAGTGTCCAAAAGGCCCTGAGGACCTGGGACACATGTGTCCTGAGGACTGTCCCGCAGCCACACTCTAAGTGCCCTCACCTAAGTGCTCCAGAGCAGCACAAAGAGATGTGTGCTCTGCTTAGGATTTGGGGTGCAGGCTGGGACCTTGGGCTGGGGGAGGACAAAGGTGACTCCCTGCTTTATCCACCACCAAGGGAGGCCATGGCCCACTGATGTCACATCAGGATTCCAGCTTCTTGTTCCAAATCTCATGCTTCTAGAAGCTCCCATGGCCATACCAGCCCACAGACACGCGAGAGCAGTCCAGGACAGACGGGTGTGGGGGTGTGCTGGCAGGAGTTCTGTGGGGGGCGGAGGGGGCAGCGCTTTGACTCTCAGGGCTGTGGTTTCTCATGAATTGCGAGCTGATGCCAACAGGCAGCCATCCTATCGGGAATGGTATGGGGGGTTCAGTTCTTTTTTCTCTGAGGCGGGCTTGGCTCCAACCTTACTGCCAGAGAGGATGGCGTAGAGATGAGGGGTCTGTAATGCGCCGAATGTAAGGGAGAGGGGCAGGCTGGGTGCTTTGCGGGGCTCCCAGAAAGACTGCGGGACAGCAGTTCTTGTGCTGGTCCGGACTTCCGGTTCTATCTCTGCCTGGTATCCCCGCAGAGCCCCCACTCCTTGTCCAGTGATGGGCGGAGTCGCTGTCCAGTAAAGCTGCTGTTTACAGAGCTCCCACCGAGGGCTAAGGTTTTAAACAAAATGTTCAGTCCATAGAAAAACTTTGGGAAGTGGAAGTTATTGGCCCCACTTAAAGGTGCCAACCAAGGCACAAGAGGCTACCTAACTTGTTTTAAGTCACACAGTGATAGGACAGCAGAGCCAGAATGCAAACCCTTGCCTGTCAGTCACCCTCACCAAGTTCTGTATTTCTCTGACTCCTGGGAGAGTCACTCTGACTCGGGGGGGCATTGGAAAAACACCAGAGGCATTTGGCATGCCTCTAGGCCTATTTTAAAGGCAACTGAAGGTAGAGGAACAGGGTCCCAGATGAGGGAGGCAAGACCAGGCAGGACACAGAGATCAGAGAAGAGAGACCTCATTTTGGCCTGGAACAGGCAGGGAGGGCTTCCTGGAGGAAGTGTGAATTGGACCAAAAGGTGTAGACTTGGCTGGAGACAGTGAGGGCTAGTAAACATAGGGCATTGTACACAAGGCTGGGTGTTGGGCATGCCTCCATCAGAAACAGGAGCCACGGAGCCTGATTGGGGGTGGAGCGGGGGACAAGACGGAGAGAGGGTATCCCAGCTGTAATGTCCTCAGGCAGGAAGAGAGGAGACGGCCCCTGTGACCACCATAAAGAGCCAAGGCTCCAGCTAGGCAGGGAAATAAAATCAAAAGAGAAAGAGCCTCCCTCTGCAAGGAGGCCCCAGTTAATTTCACAGAGCTCGTGGGAGCAAGTTGTATTTAAACTTAGAGTCACCTCCAAATAAGCAATCCAGTTCATTAGCCAGGGGAGTGAGGCAGGCTGGGGACTGAAAGGATGGACGGTGGAGGACTGAAGGTATGCCCCACCCCAGCCATCTCAGAGGTGAGGACACTCCCTAGGGCATGCACCGGGGTGCCTTTTTCCTCCAAGGCAGAGGTGCCAGCCCCAAGAACTGGTTCACAGTCAGCACTTGACTTGGCTCTCTATGGCAGCAGGGGCCCTGCAGCCTCACGGTTTCACCCTGGGTGCATGCCCACAGGTGCTGTCCTACAGGCCTGACCCCCACCATCCTCCCTTGTGTCTGGACAAGGTCCCGACCAGGTGAGGCTCCCACAGCAGGTCGTGCGGGCTCCTTTCAGGGAGTCAGACTCTGAGCGTTTGGGGTGCCCCTGGGCTGAACTGGAAAAGGCAGGGGCTGGGGAGTGTGGCCACCTGCCTCAAAGGGCCCAAGAAGGTCAGCAGACAGGTAGGGGACCTTGAGAAGGGACAGACTGGAAGAGACCAGGGCCAGGGGCAGCAGACTCAGGGCAATCCCACCTCACCCCACCCCCACCACGGCCAGACCGACAGCAGCAGGAGCAGCAGGAGCAGGCTGCCTCCCCGGACCCCCAGGGAGCCACACCCTTCCTCTTCCAGTAACCAGCTCCACACTGGGAAGGTTAGCTTTGCCTCATCTCCACTGTTTGCAGTAAAACACCTTTCATACCACCATCACCCTCACCGACACGAGGTGCACCTTCTTGAGGAGACTTCTCTCAGGCAGAGGGAGGAGAGGCAAAGGGGACGACGGCCCGGACTGCACTAACAGGAGCCGCTGGATGCAGGCCCAAGATGGCGGAAGGGCCTCGGTTGGACACAGGCGGGAGGGAGGGCTGAGCCCCTGTTGCTCCCGTGCTGGCTACTGGGCCCTGGGGGAGGCCCAGAAGAGGCCAAGGGGAGTGACCCAGAGCTCCAGCCATGAAGGGGGCCCTGGAGAGGTAGCTGCACTAAGCTACTCTCTGGAGACAGCCAGGGAGGCTTCTGGAGGCAGGAGGAACCTCTTTTATGTCTCCTGAAGTCCTTCAAAGTTACCTAGGGCTTCCATTCCCTGCTGCCTTCCATTTCCAGACCTGGGACTCCTCCCCACCAGCCCCTGCTCTTGCCCTCCTCTCTACCTCAGGCAGGACCTGGGCAGGGCCAGGAAGACAGGGGAGGGCTGGGGGCAGGTGTGAGTCATTCCTTTCCACGTGAGTCCCAGAGGCAAGTGCAGGCCCAGCCACTTAGCCAAGCAGCGTTCCTGCAGCCTTTTGCTGCCCTGTTCATTTAATGGCATCTTCAGGGCACCTGTCCCCCCTCACAGTGGCCAGCACTAGTGTGGCAGCAGAGTCCCGCTGGGCTAGCTAATGAGGTTGGACACAATGCCTGTGACCGTGGCTCCAAGGCCCTCCTGAGGCCACGTTCCTCGCCATAAAACCGTGGCGGATTCCGTCCTCCCGGCCCCTCCACCATCTGTAGCTCCATTGGTTCCTGCAGCTTTTTAAATCCTATTAAGTTCCTCATTTCTTCTTCGAGTATTGTTTTATTTACAGGCACAGACAAGGTGCTGTCTGGTAGGCCTTCCAGGGGCTGCTGGGGACCAGCTGATGGGTTTGGGCCCTGGGGGGCAGCTCCCTTCTCCGACCACGTTCTGGGGACCCAGGAACTCTGTGGTCACACTATTCACCCCAGATGCTGGGTCTCCCACTTCTGGACTTTTCTAGCTTTTCAGTCCCATACTCTAGGGAGGCAATTTAGTGAGCTAGCATTTAGGTGAAATGGATGTGCAGGCCAATCCCACGTTATGAAAATTCAATATACAGAACTTTCAATTTTCCTCTCTTAAAAGGCAACGAATGACTCACTTGACAAAAGCTCCTGGGTGAACAGGAAGCCGTCAGGCCCAGCTAGGAAGCCCTGAGCCCGGTGGGAGGGGTCCACAAAACAGAAAGCTGAAGGCCACGGTTCATGGAAGATTAATCTGAAATGACGCTGGACAGCAGGAATTAAGGTCTACTTTGACGGAGACCAGCGCAGGGAGAAGGGTGGGGAAGGTATGAGGAAAGGTGTGAAGGGCAAGTATGCACTCCCTGCAGGACGCTCTGGGCGAGGTTCCCCTGGCCCGTGGGGTGTGGGTGGGCAGGGGCTCAGGCCCAAAGAACAGACTCGTTTGTCCCTCCAACCAAGTTCCACTTCAGGAGTCCAACCACACCTTGCCCTAGTCCCTCCCCTGAGAGACCCCAGAATAAGCAGCGCTAACCCCCTCCAAGCGCAGAGGGTGCGACCCTGGGCTGAGAAGGGGTCCAGTGACTGAGGCCCCGAAGCAGCTGCGTAAAAGGGAAGGAGTCTTAATCTCAGAGCAGGAAATACCCCACCATCACCCACCCCTCCTGCTGTATCTCCACAGAAACCCCTGGAAGCTGGGCACCGTGCATACTCCACTGTGGGCACCCGTGTGAATGAATATGTATGTGTTGGGGTGCATTTCCCCTTCACCTCCGATCAGACCTTGCAGACCCCCAGATCCTCAACTTATCCAGACAGTGACGTCCCCATCCTCCCTTCCCACAGCTGTGGCTGGGCCCAGGGGCCCCCAGCAAGAGGTCATGGCCAACCTTTGGCTGTGACATAGCTGACTGCCCTCTCGGCCAGGATGTGGCACCCCATCAGCCTGGGGCATCCCAGGCCCCAGCATGCCCACCCTCCCCCATGAATCTGCTTCTCACCCAGTCCCTCCCGTTCTTAAAAACTATCAAGAAGAAAAGCAACTCCACAGCCTCTCCCCACCTCCTTCTTCAGAGCTGGGAACCCTGTTTATCAACCTGTCCTTCCCTATTCCCACTGGAATTTCTCAAGCTGCGGATTGTAATGTTTTCCCCTGAACACCAGCCCCAAAGCCAATGTCAGGGCAGATCTTCAGTGTACGTGAATCCCTGCTTTGTTTGGGACCAATCTTTAAGAAAAGCCCTAACCTAGCATTCCGCTTGGGAAGTCCGTGTCAGACCAAAGGCAGCACAGCCCCGAAGCAGGTGCTCAGAGAGCAGCAGCCTGGGGCAGGGGTGGCTGAAGGCCGGGCTGGGCCCTAGGCAGGGCCAGACTACTCCTCAGCAAGCTGAGTGGCTAACCCCGGGCTTGACTTCTCTGATGGGCGGGAAGTCCTACCACATTTCTGAGCACCGCCCCTCCTGCTCTTGTTAAGGCATTTGTACCCGTTAGTTTCCCGAGATCCTGGTGCACGGCTCCCCTGCCCTGCAGGCTTTCTTCTCCACAATCCATGTTCTTTCTGACTTAAAACTTAAAAGCATCCGAGTCTCTTTTCTTTCCCAATCTCCGTTTAAAAATTTTTTTTTTAATCCACGAAGCTCCTGTAGGTTACACAACTGAACTGAAACAACAGCTGCGTGAAGACAGGTCTTCGTGGCAGGAAGGAGGTGGCTGGTGGGAAGGGACCCTAGGGAGCCCCGGTGGAGGCGCTGGCGGGGCAGACACATTATAAATAGCTCATAACTCCTGCCATAGGTGCGAAATTATAATTAACTGCAAACCTGCTGAGTTTAAATGGACTTTCCGTTCTCAGCTGGGGGAAGGGGGTGTTGATTGATCTGCATTTTGTTTTTGAGGTTTTTAAAATCCATTCGGCAAGTTAAGTTGAGACCCTCCGCTCCTTGCCAAATTCCCTCCGGCCCCGGCTAATTTAGCAAAGGATTGTTTCAGGGGAAATGGGATATTAATCACTGCAAATGGGCTCCTGGATGATATTTAAGAGCTGCCTCCTGTGTGCCCAGGCTGAAGGAGCTGATGACAGGAATAGGAATGACAGAGAGAGGGGACCGTGGCCCTCTGGCTCCCACCCAGTCGCCGCTCCCGTGGCGTCCCGCTGCGGGCGCTGTGGGCAAGCAGGAGGAAGAGCTCCGCTTCCTCGCTTCCTCGGGAGATGGGCAGGATGAGCGCGAGCACGCTTGGCGCTGTGCTGAGTGAGGCCTGACGAGGGCGCCGTGTCTCCGGTGCCCCGCTGGTCCCCACGCACCGTACCTTACTCGGAACAGCCCGATGACAACCCGGAGTTGTGAGGTTGTGCAGGGAGCGTGGGGGGAGACTGGGAGAAAAAGCGCAAATCAGGAAGATCAGAACAGGCAACACCTGCTCGGCCTTCAGAGGGGAAAGTGTTTGAGAGCGGGAGGGTCAAGCTTCCCTGGTGGGAAAGTAGCCTGAGCCAAGGCAAGTTTGGAGGGTCCCAAGAGGCCAAAACAAAGGGTCTACTTTGGGGTGAGGGTAAGATATGGAAGCACTAAGTTCCAAAAGGTGCTTTAAATTGATGCATTTAAGCCAAGGGAAGCCTTCTAAGGCTTTGGGGCAGGGAGTGACATAAGAGTGGCAATTTGGAAGCAGTGTCTGGGGACGCTCAGTGAGGGGGGAGGGAGCCAGAGCAGGCCAGCAGGGACAGCTCTGGGTCACCCCCAGGTGCTCCAGCCACAAGCATCCTGCCCTTTCCACAGTGATGCATGCCACCTCCTGTTGCAGAGGGGATGATGACACCCCCTTTGGAGCTGTGGGGGTGGAACGCAGTTGGGGAACGATGGAGTCCTCCCTGCTGACAGCTGCTGCAGTTATTTTATTCTTCAAGTGCAGCAGTCCATGGACAAATAGAGGAGGTGACAGGGGTGAGGACCTCTGACAAGGTGTGACCAACAACGTGCAAGTGAAAATCATACTGCCAGAGCTGTATAGAACATGTGCATTAGGCAGGACAAGGAAGGCTTCCTGGAGGAGGTGATTATTAGAATGACAGATTTACCAAGAGGTAGCATCTGGGCTGTGTTGCAGGCAAAGACATGAAAACAGAGACAAGAAAGGCAAATGTGTGGCATCTTAAATGCTTTTCAAATAATGTAGAAGAACTGCCTTGGCAAGGAGGGTCCACTCTCGGGAAGACTCAGATTAAGTGAACTTGGGTCTCTTTGCTCCTCAAATTCCAGGGCATGCACACCTGCGCGCACACAATGTCTGAGTCTGGGGTATCTTGTCTTTTCTTACCCTTCAGTCCAAGTTCACCCGGCCTGCCCCTGCAGTCTGGTTCTGTGTGCTGCTGCCCAGCCTTCCCGCTGCCGTTCCTGCTGTTAGGGAGCCCTGCTCCTTGCCCCTCCCAGCCCAGCACAGTGCACATGACATCTAGGCAGGCGATGCTGCAGCAGCGACTGCTAAAACCAAGCTAGGGCTCTGGAAGGAAGAGGGATAGAAACTGTAGGCCCTCAATCCTTCCGTGAAGTCACCCAGAGCCTCCAGTAAAGGAGCCTCGAGCCCTGGGACAGCCCTGCAATGTCGACCGAGCAGCAGCCCCACTGGATGCAGAGAGAAGCGAGAGAAGAGGAGTCGCGCCCGAGACCATACAGCCAGCAGTCAGCCCGCACCTCGGCCCCTCTGTGCAGACCTCTAGGCCCTGCTGCCTCCCCACGGGCCTGTGCTGGGGTGCTGGTGCACAGAGAGAGCTCCCCCAGTGTCGCCACCTCCCATCAGACTTCATGATGGGCTCTCAGCTCCTCACCAGTGCCCTTTGAGAATGGAGAGGAGGGTGGATGGGGGACCCAGGATGCGCCTATCTGTGGTCCTCCTGTGTAGGGTCAGCTGGGAGGAGCAGGTGGAAAAAGTCCTTGTCTGCCCAGCAGAGGAGAGCCAGCCTGGGTGCTCAGGGTCTTGCCTGTCTGAGCCTGGGAGGGAGGAAGGTTTTGCAAAGGCTAGAGGTTAGCAGGGACCAGCCAGCATGGATTTTTGTTTTTCTTTTGGGACTTGTTTTTTTGGGGGCGGGGGTGGCAGCACCATATCAGGCACAGACCCATGGCCCCAACATCACAGACACCACATCCCAGCACTAGGCACCTAGCCCAGGTGTCTTAGGTGACTTTAGGCTAAGACATAACTGGCCAATTGGAGGGACTCGGAACTGCAGAGCTGACCGTGAGAGAGAAAGATGCATGGGGTTCCAGGAGGACGTCTTTAAACCTTTGCTGACCTTCCAGCCTAGAGAAGCTCCCAGTATGGTGGGGAGGTCAGGTTACAGCCTCAGGAGTACCACCTGAGCAGTGGAGACAGTGAGCCACAGCTGGCAGCAAGGAGAGCTGCGCAGGCCAGGGCAGACAGGGAAGGCTTTCTAGAGAAGGCTGCCTGTTGGTGTGGATTCCGCCCGAGAAGCTGGTGAGATGAGGAAAGCAGGACCCACAGCACAGAGCCTCTCCGGGGAAGATGAGGAGACCAGCTGGCCTGAGGAGAGGGTTCCAAAGAGTGCCCGGCTGAAGAGTCGGTGGTTTTCTGAAAGATGGTGGGGAGTCCTGGGGACTGTGGAGGAGGCTGGTGTACAATGGGAGCTGGATCTGCCTGCGAAGGCTGGCCACCCGCAGGGAGGATGGGACAGGGTGTCATGGAGAACAAGGAGAGACCTCTGCAGCCTCCAGCTGTGAGAGGATGTGCAGGGGCCATGGGAATTAAACCATAAACTCAAGAACCCTATTGCACCATGAAGTACAAAGCCCCAAACCATCCCTGCTCTGAAGGATACTTGCTGCCTTCACACCTCCAAGTATACAGCCACATTCAGACACAGCCCACCCTTGGATGGTCCTCTCTGACCCTTTCGGCTGCCTAGCTCCCTGTGGTCAGAGCCCTCGCTAGGGTCCACCCTGCTGGCATGCTTTCTCCAGAGGCTCCTCACTGGTCTTCCCGGCTCAGAAGCTCCTTCCTGCTCTTTGTCTGAGCCATAAAGTTAAGTGGTTGCTATCCATTTTCATCTCTTCAAGAGACTCTGCCCTTCTCCAGGGCAGGCATTCAGCCCTCCACAGACCGTGGCCAGGCCCCAGGCCCTCCCTCAGTGCTGGCACCGTAAGTCCAGCCTCCCACTTCTGTGTCTAGGTGGGAACCTTCTCCACCGCCCCGGCTCTCTGCCGGCCTACAAACAGCCCCCTCTTTTGTCTCCCCAACCCCTCCAAAGTCAGGCACACAGGCAGGGGGTGGCGGTGGGCAGCAGGGAGGGTGCCACTGACATTGGCATTCTCCTTGCAGCGCATCTTAATAATTTAATGGCTATTAGCAGGGCCGCAGTGGTGGTGGGGGAGGGGGGCACAGGGGGAAGATTTATAGAGAGAATTCACTCCAGGTTGGGGTTTTGTCTTCCTCTGTTTTCCTGGCATTTATCATGCATGTTTTAATTTGGATCGGAGAGTTGCTACCATCTGGCCATTATCGCAAAGAAATATTCATTTTCACTGAGTGACACAGGCTCCATTCATCATGGAGTGCGTTGATTGCCCCGCCGGTGTGGGGCTAGGCTTTCTCCTTCGTTTGGAACGAACCTCGAGCTAGGAGCAGGTCCCACTGGCCCAGAGCGGAGGCATGGGGCAAGCAGATGCACTGACCCCCAGCCAGGTGGGTGGGGGACACTTTGGGGAAGGGCCAGGGGGGAGTTGGGGAGCAAGCTCTCTTCTGCCCTCATAGCCCATAACCTCTCCGGGGGCACGGGTTATTGGTGGCTCCCACGGTGTCACCTCCAGGCGGTCCTTAGGCCAGACCACAGGGACGACCAAGGGGGCCCCTCTGCCTGGTCCCTGGGCCTCCGGCATCTGATAAATGCCCTGAGCCTGTCTTGCCGAGGGTGGACTTTGCTTA
Organism: Tonatia bakeri; assembly: GCA_004024845.1. Lineage (NCBI taxonomy): Eukaryota > Metazoa > Chordata > Mammalia > Chiroptera > Phyllostomidae > Tonatia > Tonatia bakeri. Next base: position 62,064 of record PVIA01005643.1, read on the forward strand.
AAAAATCTTTCCCTAACAGAGTATCATTCTAGTGGTGTCATTTCAGGTCAGGGCTGCGTGGAGGACAGAAGGGCCACCTCATTCTCCGCTCATCATGTTATGGTGGCACCATCAGGGCTGGGCCTGTGGGAAGAGACGTGTCTGCCTCTAGTTGGAACATTTCCAGAGTGCCACCCTTGTTTCCACCTACAGCTCACCACGACATGCAGTCAGGGGCCACTGAAGGCCTTTGGTCGGCAGTGGGCACGGGACACAAGCATGAGCCTGGGAAACCAAGGGGGTGCTACAGAACATCCCTGGGTTCGGCTGAGCCCCACTTTAAACCCACTCGATAAACAGGCATCCAGATCTACAAAATACAGGAAAGAGGAGAAAATCTCTTTTTATATATTTGAAATAGTGACAGAGCACCCAGACTTTGCTGCGCCCTGCCGTGTCTGGTCCACCGTCCCAGCACACACACACACCAGCAGGGATTCAGACTCACAGCATGTAGATATCAGCTGAGAGTGTCACGACACCCCCAGCATTAGACACTCCCAGGAGGGGAGTAAATTAGAGCCAGAAACGGCTTCATGAGGGAGATGTCTGACTTGCCAAAAAGGCAAAATCAGTCAGGAGGGCTTTCATTTACAGAGGTTCCAAGTCCCCAGGTCTTGGCCCGAGTCCAGGAGCCAACGGACTTCCCTGGTTTCTGTCCTGGAAACGGTGGCCAGACTCTGAAATCTGACCTCCACTAGGACCCAACCTGGATTTGGCCACGACCCAGGAGGCTGTGCTGAGGGGTAACAGAGTCCAAGGGGCGGCCCATGGGAGCTCTGTCGGCCCTTCCCCAGGAGGGAAGAAAGCCACAGGCATCCTAAGTGTTGATGGAGCACTCCCCACCCAGAACTTATGGGCACACTGCCATGATTCTTGGCTAGAGGGGAGTCCAGTCTGTCTGGAGCTGGGGTGAAAGCAATGCAGCCACTGGGAAGCAGGAAAAGACCTCGAATCAAAGCACTGAGTTAAGGACAACCGAGGGCCATAAGGTGTAGTACAGGAAACTGACTGTCCTTAAAGGCCCCCTGCGAGGGCCAGGTCCTTCCGGGGGTCCTTGTGTTTCCTCCCCGGCTCCATGACTTAGATATCATTGCTCCATTGTATAGATGAGGCAACTGAGGTGCAGAGGTTAACTAGCTGGGGTCACCCGCTGGTAGCAGTGGGTGCATTTGGAAAGAAACCCAGGTCCTTCTGATTCCCAGCACCAGGCTGTGGGTCTGGAAAAACCACGGGGGACTTTGAGTAAGAGGTGGCATCTCAATTGAATACAGTGAGAGCAGCGAAATTCTAGGAAGCAGAACCTGCCTGCCTATTCTCACACTCTGGTTTTCCATCTAGCACTTACTAAACTAAATTAGCTGTCCTGCGCCCGACCCCTCCTCCCTCCTCCGGCAGCCCGCAGAGGTGGTGAGGTCCCCACTTCCCTGTGGAACGCGGTACCTGCTAAGTGGCTAAGGCCCTTCCCCGCCTGCCAGGAACGTGGCGCCGCCCCCTCATCCTTTGGAATTCGTTCCGTGACACCAGCAGCTCTGAAACATCTGCTCCTCCGTCCGGGACCCGCAATTTGAATAAATTACCCCGACGTGGCGGCAGCCTGTTATTAATGGCTAGAGTTTTATGAAATGCTTTAGTTAATAACATTGTGGCCTGGCGCTGCGCTTCTCCCAGATATTTTTATATTTCGCCTCTTTCTTTCCTCCTGCCTCCCTCCACCCTACAGCCACCTCCAGGGCTCTGATCTCCGGCCACAATATCCCTCTCCCGCCATCCCCTCTCCCTTGTCCCTCTGGCTCCGTACGGAACCTGGGGACCACCTGTGCCCCGTGCCATTTGTCCGGGCAGCGAAATCAAACCGCGTCAGTCCCTCTAAGCAATTCACGTGCATCCACCGCAGCTCCATCCGCCTCAAGGCCTAGGGGAAGAGGGGACCCCAGCGGATGGATTGCTCCTCCCCCAAAGGAAACGCAAAGGAACTGGGCTGCTGAAGACTGGGCGAGGGGCAGAAAACACTGTCTCCAAGCCCTGGTTCTGCAACCCTCACCCGATCGCAGGGGCTCTGCTGCTTTGCGGGACCCTACAGAAGCCTGAGTACCTGAACTCACCTCTCCGTAGTTGGGCTGACAGTGACCGCGGCTTCCTTCTTTACTCGCGGCCCCTAGCTCCTCATTCTTTTGTTTGTATGGCCCCGGGCGCCACACCCCTCCTGCATGAAGCCCTCCCAGGTTACTTTTAGCGCCTTCTTCAAACTCATTCTGCACGCCCAGACACACCCCTTCTCCGCTGTCCTCTGGCCTCCGTCGTTTCTCCCCACAGCCTGCCAGCCTGCCTTTTCATGGAACCCCCTGGGGCCAGGCCAGCCCTTCTAGAATATCCCAGGATTGATTAACAGTAGGTTCTCATACAGTGGCTTACTTCAAAAAAGCTCGTGCGTCTATGTGGGTGAGGCTTCTGCAAAGCACCGTGCACTTCCTGAAAGGGAGAAAAGTGGGCCAAGGGGTGGGCGGGTTTGTTCACTGGGATATCAGAAATCACTGAGGTGTGAATAGGCAGCCAGTGTAGTCATGTCCTCAATCTGTTCCCTAAAATGTAGACCACAGTCACGGTCAAGAAGTGCGGAGAGGCAGGCTCCTTGCAAGTTCAGGCCACAGCTGAGGAAGCAGAGGATCCAGGCCTGGCAGGGTGGGCTGTGGGCCAGGGGAGCCTTCTTCAGAGCCTCCCTGGGGAGCTAGCTCTCTGGGATGGGTGGGGGTGCCTGCCGCCAGGAAGCCCCAGAGTGAGTGTCTGGAAGCAGGAGAGGGTGTGCCTGTGGGAGGGATGGGCCGTAAAAAGGTAGGATGCCCTACAGGCCGAAGGCCAGACTCCAGTCTCTGCTGAATGGGAGGGTCCTTGTGAACCCCCAAAGCCCAGACGCAGGGCTCCAGGAGGGGTCTTAGAGAAAACTCTGTGCCAGGGCCATATTTACTTGTATAGTTCCCTTTTCCTGGGGACCCAATGGTGACCCTGACGCCGGCTCTGAAGGGAGAGTGTGCTGCATCCCCGCCACCCCCACCCCTGCCCCATCGCACCCCGTCCTGAGGCTCCAGCAGACCAAGGCGCTCACCACTCCCATTTGGCCTAACATTACTATGGGGCTCTGCCTTTGCTAAGAGCCCCACCATTATAACATAATTACTGCTGAAAATGACCTTTTAAATATATTTTAAATTCAAAATGTCTTTAAACCCTTCACTGAGCACCATTTTTCAATTTCAATGACTGTTTTCCTTTGGGGGGGTGCGATGAGGAGTGGGGAGGGAGGAAGGGCCCTCTGAGTGGATTTCAAATGTTAATCCCTCCTTGTGACAGAGAAGGTGGAGCAGGCCCAGGTGGTACCTTGCAGGGGGCCTAGGGAGGGTGGGGGAGAGGACACAGGACAGAGCAGCACCTGCCTCTCCTCTAGCCTCAGTGCCTGGGGGTCTCAGGCTCCACTGGCACCTGCTTATGCCTCTGTCCCCAGCCCCCACCCTTCAATGCCTTCACCCCAGGGTGACCGATAAGAGGAAGTACTAAGGACACTATGCCAGTCTGGGCCAGTTCCTCATAGCCCTTCTCCCCCAGCTTTGCTTCCCCGTCTGGTCTCCTTCCAGACCCCCAGTGCCACAAGATGTCCAGTTCCTGGCCTAATCAGCACCCTCTAGGGCCCCCAGTTCCTGCAAAATGAGCCTCCCGTCCACTCCGCTCTCCCACGCCTCCATCTCAGGGCCCTTTTGCCCTGACCTGGCTGCTGTGCCCTGTCCCTCAGACAGCCTGTGCCCCTTGCTGCTTCTGACCACTGCGTGACAGAGACCATCCCAAAGGAGAAAAGACAAAGTAGAAGAGGGTGGTTTGCTCTTGGTCACAGCTGCCCCCAGCCCTGCTCTCCCAAAGGTCCAACCTGCGGCCACCCTGTCTCCACCCGCAACCTCCAGGGAGCTCTGCTGCACCTCCCGTCTGGAACGGCTTGTCCCTCTCCGCGGTGTCCTTCCCTCCCACTCACCACCTCCAGGAGACCTGGGCTGGGGCGTCCTATGCTGCCCAGTGCCACCGCAGCACTCTCCTGACGTGGTCCTCGACTGTGTCCTCCCTCGGAGGTGTCCTCACTGCTGCCTGCCCTTTGTTCAGCTCGCCTCCCCATTAGAAAGGGCCCCCGGAGGTTTGAGCTTGTCCCTGGCTGCTAATAGGGTGTCTGCCTGCCTCAGTGACAGGACAACAGAGGTAGTGTGAGGCCCTCTGGCCCCTTACGCAAGGGGTTACTTTTGGAGGGCTCCAGTCCTGTCACTGATACCGATACTGACAGGAACTGCACTCTCCCTCTGCACTGGGGACTTAGCCACCCCCAGCAGCAGGAGTGGTAGAAGCAGGACTGGGGGAGGGGTACTGATATTGTAGGGACGTTAGGTGGGTAACTCCATCCAGGAAGGAATGGGCAATGGGCATCAGATAGCTCTTCCAGTGTCTTCTTGGGACTCCTCTTACAATGGCCAAATTCCCATAGCATCCAACTTGTTCATTGTGAAAGTCAACATACATTCCGCAATCAAATTGATATGGGCACTGTCCAACCGTTTGGATCACCTACGTTTTTAGAGTGTCCATAGTTTTGAAAGACCCCTGCCCTGAGCCATGGAAACCAGGACCCTGTGCTGCCCAACCTTGATTAAGGTTTGGGATATGGCAGCTCCTTGGCATCCCATGAAAAAGCTCAGGGCATGAGGGAGGGGAGATGGGATAAGGGCTCTCAGAGCTAAAAAGAGGGGGCCACAGGGATGGTGCCATGAGGTGGCATCCATGACCTAGCCATGAGCTCAAGTTCAGTCTCAGAGCCTTTGCTGCTGCCTGGCAGGATCCTGAGAAATGTGGATGGTGGCAGGTGGATGAGACCAGAGTGAAATGATGAGACTTCTTCAGAGAATAAAGTGCTAGAAGGACACAGCAAGGAGCGGTGTGGAGTGGGGACACCGGCCACCATCCTGGCCAAGGTGTTCTTCAGACCAACTTGATACTCTATACTCAAGCTCAGGAATCTACAATGTGTTCCTATTTCTTTTAACTGTCTTTCTAGAGTCCCCTTAATCTGGCCCCAGCTGTCCATTCCCTCTGTAATGAGTACAGGGCAGGCATGGGGTTACTTAGGAACTGCCAGTATGAAGAGTTCTAATGCAATCTACCTTGTGTCCAGAATAGAGGAGGTGATGGTTCTACTTGTACTGAAAATATCACATGTCCAATTTACAAATGAGGGGCTTGAGGTTCAAAAGAACTAAATTACCTGCCCACAGTCACATAAAAATTAAATGGATATACCTAAATTGGAACCCAGATGTGACTCTGAGATCTTGAGTCTTAGCCCCTCCTTTCTTCATTCCTCTAAATCCTGCCTAGCCATCAAGCCCAGCTTAAAGCCTTCCTCCTCCAGAAAGCCTCTCTGGACTGCATCAGCCCTGCCTGTCCTCTCCCAGCTTCCTCACAATCCTTTTGTGTGAGTGAGTGTATGTGTGTCTGCACTCCTCAGTAAGGTCATAAGTTCCCTGAGGGTCAGGGAGTAGACCCAGCCTGCACACCTTCCTGCAGGTCTTCCCCAGAAAGAGGCCCTAGTAGAGGGACCTGGGCAGGTCCACATTCCTATACCAACAGCCTGCCTCCAACTCTGCCTGTCATGGCCTGGAGCAGGCAGGAGGTCTGGTTAGTGGTGGGAAAGCCAGCAGAACAGGAAGAAGGTGGAAGGTGGAGGGCATGCCACTCCAGAGACATACATGCTCCACGATGTGTAGTAACAGAGTGTGCACCATTTCCCATGCTGTCATAAAAATCATATTTATAATACCAATTAAATGCTCGTGACTTAAATCATTTATAATAGAGATACAGCCACTCAATGAACCATTAGCAGAGTCAGCAACTTCTCACTCTTAGCAGGGTCTGACAGAGAGTGATGGATGGAGGAGGGGTGGCACAGAGCAGGAGCATGTCATTCTCCGGAACCCATCCCCCACCCAGGAGGTGCAACTCAAGCGAGGCTGAGCTGGGAGAAACCACGTGGTCATTTGGTCCAACTCCCTGCCCTACATGAGGCAGCCTCCAGTGTACTGAAATGGAGCGAGAATGCCTGTCCTCAGGGCTCTTTCCAATCTAGCCCAGGGGGTTGGGGGAGACAGCCATCGTTGCTCTCTGGGAATGCTGTGCTGGGGTGCAGGATGAAATGCAGCAAGCAAGCAATGCACATCTACAAGTGCAAGGAAACAGTGCTTGTCTCTGCCTTCTTGTGGAATCAAGTCTGATGGAGGACAGAGAGGAGGAATCAGGCAGACCTCTGGACTCCCTATAGCCCCACCCTATGGAGCTTGCACCCTGCTGAGGAGTCAGATGCCTGGGTCAGAGTGTAGAAGTCTGAGCAGATTCAGGGGACACCAGTGACTGAGTTGTGTGGCTTTGAGGCAGGGGGCATTCCCCTCATCCCCTTTCTCATGAACCTGACTGGCACCTATTTATCATGGGAGATCTGCTAGCCCCATTCTCTGGGCTCCCAGTGGCCCCACCCTCCTGAATCCTAATGGCTCTGCCCTGCCAAGGTCTGGGCAGAATCCAAGACAGACTGAATTGTGTGGCTCTGGGGTAGGGGACACTCCATCCACATTATCCCAAGCCTGACTGGAACCTCCCCCCATAGGAGATCCACTAGCCCCACTCTCCTGACTCCCATCAGTCCAGCCTTGCTGAGATAGAGCTCCTGGAAGAATCAGGGACAGACTGAGTTGTGTGGCTCTAGGACAAGGGCCATTTTTCTTTTACATACCCAACCAATGCAGAACACTCCCTTTACATGGCCAAATCTTGGTCTGTTTGGGCTTAATAAACTCTGCTGGCCTCACCCTGATGATTCCCTGAGACCTCGGCCTACCAAAAGGTGTGTGAGGACCCAGTGAGTGGCAGCAAGACTTGATACACCCTGGGACACTTGCCGAGGAGCCTTAGACCCAGGACTGGTATCAAGTTTGAACCTGTATCAGTCTGGTAAACACCACTTGCCCCTACATGGTGACTCACTGAGAACCTACCTCATGCAACTTGAGTATCACCAGAAGCTCTTTCAGTGGCTGAACCTAACAGGAAGCCAACAGGCAGAAGCAGGCAGAGGCAGATCTTAGGATGCCTTGGAAATTTGCTGACCTGACTCCAGCCACGGTACTAATAAAAGCTGGCCTTGGTGTGCAGCTTGGTCCTTCCCACACACATCCAGGCCCAACAGAGGCAGCCACAAACTGTGGATTGCTTTGTAGCTCCAAAAGATTGCCCAGGGCTAGTCACAGGCAGCATCTGATATTGGCCTGCACCAGGGTCCCTCCCAAGAGAACCCAGAACCAACATACCAGGTAGCCATCTTCAGACAACAGCAGAGCAGGAGCCAATGAGCTTCACAAGCAGCATATACATAGGGAGATCTTGAAAGGAACTAGACCCTGATGAGGTGAATTCCACTTTGTATGGCATGTGTGCACAGCAGCTCATAAACTGAGGTATGGTTCGATCCTCACAGTCAGCCAGCCTGAGAGTCAGCCCCATGTACAAACAAGCCAATGTAAGTCAAGACTCAACTACAAAACAGGGGGGTTGAGATAACCCGCATGAGAAACATTCCTCAAGTACCCAGCTCAGGTGATCAAGGAAACCACCACTGACTCTTGCAGTACACCCATCACATAAGGGCATCCTACCAAGACTGGAAGTCATAGAAGATCTACCTAATACATAGAAACAAACACAAAAGGGCAACCAAAGTGGAGTGACAAAGAAATATTCTCCAAATCAAAGCACAGGAGAAATCTCCAGAAAAAGAGTTACATGAAATAGAGGCAAGCAATTTACCAGATACAGATTTCAAAACAATGATTATAAGGATGCTCAAGGAACTTAGTGAGCACTTCAACAAAGAGATAGTGAGCATAAAAAAGGACATAGAAACCATTAAAAAGAACCAGTAAAAAATGAAGAATACAATACCTAAAATGAAGACGATACTAGAAAGAGTCAATAGAAGGTTGGATGAAGCAGAAGATCAGATCAGTGATTTGGAAGACAAGGTAGCAGAAAACACCCATCAGAGCAGCAAAAAGAAAAAATAATTTTAAAAAATAAGGATAGCTTAAGGGCCTTTTGGACAACATGAAGCATTACAATATTTGCATCATATGGTTACCAGAAGGAGAAGAGAGAGAGCAAGGGGTCGAGAACCTATTTGAAGAAATCATGACTGAAAACTTCCCAAACCTGGTGAAAGAAAAAAGACACTCAAGTCCAGGAAGTCCAGGAGGCCCCCAACAAGATGAATCCAAAGAGGCTCACACCAAAACACATCATAATTAAAATGGCAAAGGTTAAAAACAAAGAAAGAGTCTTAAAAACAGCAATGGAAAGATGGTTAGTTAACCACAGGAAGCTCTTATAAGACTGTCAGCTGATTTCTCAGCAGAAGCAGTTCAAGCCAGAAGGGACGAGCAGAACATATTTAAAGTGGTGAAAAGCAAGGAGCTACTTGCAACCTAGACTACTTCATCCAGCACGGCTATCATTTAAAATTGAAGGAGAAATAAAGAACTTCTCAGACAAGAAAAAACTAAAGAGGTTTGTTACCACCAAATCAGTATTACAAGAAGTGTTAAAGGGTCTTCTTGAAGAAGAGGAAGAAGGAAAAGGAGAAGGAGGAGGAGGAGGAGGAAGATGAGGATGGGGACGGGGATATAGTTAAAAGAATAAAATGGCAATAAATATGTACTTATCAATAATCACTTTAAATGCAAATGGCCAAATTGCTCTAATCAAAGATACAGGGTAGTTGAATGGATATGAAAATAAGACCCATATACATGTTATCTACAGGACACCCACTTCAGAATGAAAGAGGCACATAGAATAAAAGTAATGGGATGGAAAGAGATATTTAATGCAAACAGAAATGAAAAATAGCCCTGACTGGTGTAGTTCAGTTGATTGATCATGGGCTGTGAACCAAAGCGTTGCTAGTTCGATTCCCAGTCAGGGCACATGCCTGGATTGCAAGCCAGGTCCTCAGTGAGGGCCACATAAGAGGCAACCACACATTGATGTTTCTCTCCCTCTCTTTCTCCCTCCTTTCCCCTATCTCTAAAAATAAATAAAATCTTTTTAAAAATTTTACAAAAGAAATGAAAAATAGCTGGGGTCACCATATTTATTTCTGACAAAACAGATTTTAAAACAAAGTAGTAAGAGACAAAGAAGCATATCCAAGAAGCAATCCAAGAAGAGGATGTAACCCTTGTAAGCATTTATGCATCCAACATATGAGCACCTAAATATATAAAGCAAATCTTGGTGAACATAAAGGGAGAGACTGACAATAATACTCATAGTACAGGATTTTAACACCTCATTGACATCAATGGATAGATCTTCCAGACAGAAGAGGAAAAGTCAAAGAGGAAACAGTGGCTTTAAATGACACATTAGATCAGATGGATTTAATTGATATTTTCAGAGCATTTCATTCCAAAGAAGCAGAATATACATTCTTTTCAAGTGCATATGCAACAGTTTCCAGGGTAGACCACATGTTAGGCCACAAAACAAGTCTCAATAAATTTAAGAAGATTGGAATCATATCAAGCCTCTTCTCTGACCACAATGGCATGAAACTGGAAATCAATCACAAGAAGAACACTGAAAAACACACAAAAGCATGGAAGCTAAATAACATTTTACTAAACAATGAATGGATTGACAATGAGATCAAGAAAGAAATCAAAAGATACCTTGAAACAAATGAAAATGAGAACACAACAGCCCCAAATCTATGGGACACAGCAAAGCAGTCCTAAGAAGGAAATTCACAGAATTACAGTCCTACTTCAAGAAACAAGAAAAATCTCAAATAAGCAATCTAACTTTACCCTTAAAGGAACTAGAAAAAGAACCACAAACAAAACTCAAAGTGAGTAGAGGGAAGGAAATCAAGATCAGAAATAAAGGAGATTCTAAAAAAATAAAAAAGATCAGTGAAACCAAGAGCTTGTTCTTTGAAAAATAGACAAGATGGACAAAACTTTATCCACACTCATCAGGAAAAGAAGAGAGAGGACCCAAATAAATAAAATCAGAAATAAAAGAAAAGTAACAACTGACACCAAAGAAACACAAAGGATTGTAAGAAAATATTATGAACAACTACATGCCAACAAATTGGACAGTGTGGACAAAATGGATATATTCCTAGAAACATACAGTCTTCCAAAACTGAATCAGGAAGAATCAGAAAATTTGAATAGACTGATTACAAGTAACAAAATTGAAACAGTACTCAAAAAACTCCCAGCAAACAAATGTCCTAGACAATATAGTTTTGCAGATGAATTTTACCACACATTCAAAGAAGATGTAACACCTATCCTTCTCAAACTATTCCAAAAAGTTCAAGAACAGAGGAGACTCCCAAGCTCATTTTATGAGACCAGCATTATCCTAATTCCAAAACCAAGTAGACACTGCAAGAAAGAACATTACAGGTCAATATCTCTGATGAACATAGATGCTAAAATCTTCGACAAAATATTAGCAAACCAAATCCAGCAATACATTAAAAAGACCATATACCATGATGAAATGGGATTTATCCCAGGGATGCAAGGTTGATACAGTATCTGCAAATCAATAAATGTGATACACTATATAAACAATATGAAGGATAAAAACCATATGATTGTAACAAAAGATGAAAAAAAGCACTTAAAAAATCCAGCATCCATTTGTGATAAAAAGCTCTCAACAAAGTGGGAATAGAGGGAACATACCTCAACGTAATAAAGGCCATGAAAGTCAAACCCACAGCCAACATTATACTCAAGGGGCAAAAACTAAAAGCATTTTCCTTAAGATTGGGAACAACACAGGGATGTCTGCTTTCACCACTTTTATTCAACATAGCACTGGAAGTTGTAGCCACAGCAATCAGACAAGAAGAAAAAATAAAAGGCATACAAATTGGAATGGAAGAAGCAATACTGGCATTTTTTGCAGATGACATGATATTCTATATAGAAAACTCTAAAGATTACACCAAAAAATCAACCAGCACTGATGAATGAATTCAGTGAAGTATCAGGATAAAAAATACATATCTAGGAATTAGTTGCATTCTTAACACCAATAATAAACTATCAACAAAATAAACTATCACAAAAATAAATAATTTAATAAATACAAATTGAAACGAAAAAAAGTCCCAATTTACAATTGCATCAGAAAAATATAAAATACCTAGGAATAAATTTATACAAGAATATAAAAGATCTGTACTCAGAAAATTATAAGATGCTAAAGAAAGAAATTGAAGAAAATACAAATAAGTGGAAGTATACACTAAGTCCATGGATAGGAAGAATTAACATCATTAAAATGTCCATACCACCCAAAACAATCTTTATAGATTCAACACAATTACTATCAAGATAACAATGGCATATTTTGCAGAGCTAGAACAAATATACCAAAATTTTATGTGGAACCACAAAAGACTGTGAATAGCAATAACAATTTTGAGAAAGAAGAATAAAGTTGGAAGAATCACATTACCTGATATCTAACTATACTACAAGGCCATAGTAATCAAAACAGCACAGCACTGGCATAAAAACTTATAGATCAATGAAACAGAAGAGACATCCCAGAAATAAACTCACATCTTTCTGGTCAATTAATATTTGACAAAGGAGGCAAAAACATACAATGAAATACAGATAGTCTATTCAATAAATGGTGTTGGGAAAATTGGACAGATACCTGCAAAAAAAAGGTGAAATTAGACCATCTTCTGACATCATAGACAAGAATAAACTCAAAAAGGATTAAAGACTTAAATGTTAGACTTGAAACTATAAAGACACTAGGAGAAAACATAGGCAGTAAAATCTTGGACATTGCTTATAGCAGTATTTTTTCTGATATATTGCCTTGGGCAACAACAACAAAATAAACAAATGGGACTACCTCAAACTAGTAAGTTTTTACACAGCAAAGGCAACTACCAACAAAATGAAAAGACAGCCCACTGAATGGGAGAACATATTCGCCAATGATACATCTGATAAGGGGTTAATATCAAAAGTTTATAAAGAATTGAACAATCCAATTAAGAACTGGGACAAGGATCTGAATAGACTCTTCTCCAAAGAGGACATACAGATATGTGATCAATAGACATATGTAAAGATGCTCAACGTTGCTAATCAGGGAGATGCAAATTAAAACCACAATGAGGTATCACCTCACACTGGTTAGAATGGCTATCATCAATAAATCAATAAACATGTGTTGTCGAGGATGTGGAGAAAAGGGAACCCTCATGCACTGCTGGTGGGAATGCAGACTGGTGCAGCCACTGTTGAAAGCAGTATGAATTTCCCCAAAAAATTCAAAATTAATTTTGACCCAGCAATTCCTTTTCTGGAAATTTATCTGAAGAAACCCGAAACACTAATTCAAAAGAATATGTGCACCCCTATGTTCATTGTAGCATGATTTACAGTAGCCAAGGTTTAAAGCAGTCCAAGTGTCCATCAGTGGATGAGTGGATAAAAACCCTGTGGTATGTTTGCACCACGGAATAGCACTCAATAGTAAAAGAAGAAAATTTCACCTTTAGTGACACCATGGATCGACCTGGATAACATTATGCTAAGTGAAATAAGCCAGAGTAAGACAAATACCATATGACTTCATTTATGTGTGGAATCGAATGAACAAAATGAACTAACAAGCCAAATAGAAACAGACTCGTAGACACAGTGAACAGACTGAGAGCTGTCAGAGTGGAGGGAGGTTGGGGGGGCTGAGTGAAAACAGTGAAGGGATTGAGCAAAGAAAAAAAAACAAACTCATAGACACAGACAACATTATGGTGATTACCAGAGGGAAAGGGGGATGGATATTTTAAAAATAGATCAGGCAGAGACAAGAGTGTGCGGACTCAGGGGCCTGTGGGAGCCCCTGCAGTGGCCCCTTGCTCTAGCAGGGGCAATTTTCCTCCACCCCCCCACCCCTTCTGAGCCTCCTCGCTCTCCATGCCCCTTCCTCTGCATGTCTCCACCTCTGTGCCCCCTCAGTTCACTTTCACACGGTGGCCCCATCAGAGCGTGTCTCTCTACTACATAACTCTCTGGAGGCTTCTGGTCATCTCACTCGGGTGAAGTCCAAGGTCCTTACCAACTCTGGTCCTGCTGCTTCCGTGACACCCCCTCCTATCTCCATCCTTTGCTGTAGCCCCTTGCCTCATGGCTATTGTCCAAACACCCCTGCTCCCACCTTTGCGCTAGCTCTTCCCTCTGCCAGCGCCTCCCCCCACATGCCACCGCTCATCACATAGCAGCTTCCACATCCCTCTCCCCCAGCCCTGTCCTGACTTGCCAACTAAGGCAGTCCCAACTGCACCATCGGCCACCTTGTTTCCTTTTATTTGTGGCACAGACCACTCCCTGATGGTTTCTTATTTGTCATCCAACTCTCCCCACTTAAAAGAAGAGCTCCATGCAGATGGGATTCTGTGTTTATTCCTCTCTGTGTCTCCATACTTTGCACAGTGCCTGGCCTAGAGCAGAGGCTTGGGAGTGAGTGGCTGAGTGAACAGAACAGGGACCCAGAGGGGCAGTGCTGTGAAAGAGCTGGGATGTGAGCAGTGTAAATGCCTACAACGCCAGGGTTATATATACCAGGCCCCGGGCCAGCTCCCCAGGGTCAGAGGTGAAGGGGGAAGGCCTCACCTTTGAGGAATCTCGAGAAGCACAGAGGGAGCCCTGTGCTCAGGTCTTCCTTGTGGACTAGGGAACTGGGAGAGGTTTCTTGGTGGAGAGGGAGCTTGCAATGGATCCATTAAACTGGAGGTTCCAGGTGGTGGAGGAGAGCAAGCTGCCAGCTCTGGGCCCTGGGACAGCCAGACCAAGCTCCAGCATCCTGGGAAGATGGGCCCCAGGGGGTTGTGTTCAGAAGGAGATGGGGGAAGGAGACTGCACAGGGCTGGAAATGCAACTCACTCACCCTGGCCCACTTCCAGAAAACTCTGTGCAATCAACCAGAGAAACACATTTGAGAAAACAGAATTGTAGACTAACTTTGAAGGCTTGGTTGCCATGGGAACATATCTGTAAATACTTAACTGCAAACATTAAGTGACACAGGGGATCGAGTGAGGGAGCGGGAGGCAGCAGTCTCACTGCGGGAGCTGGCCGCATCTGCTGGTGTCTTTCATCCTCAGCCAGAGCCCGCCAGCCTCCCCCTTCCTCCCAGAGTGTCTGACCTAGGTCCTCTTCCTTTTACCTCTCACTCGCCCTTCCTTGTTCCCATGAGCTGTGAGTAGGAGGGTTCCAACGGATCCCCTAAACTTTCTTTCTGTCCCCGTTCTGCTTCATCCCTGGTCCCCACACTGGGACTCTTGGACCCTCACTCCCCAAAGCTTCCCAGCTGGGGGTAACCCAGCCCCTGGCCATCCTCCCGGCACCCCACCCCCATCCATGTCACTGCTAAGGGATGGGTTCAGTAAATCAACATGTAAATCAAGAAAGTCTTTGCAACCAGCAGATTTAAGAAACCCAGATATTGTGCCTTAAGGAGCTCACAGCCTAGACTGCCGACTCAGGACGGGCCCCTCTCTCTCCACCGTGCCTGCTCTGATCTGCCCTTGGGCAGGGCCTCCTCCCTCCGGTCTCTTCCCACAGGGCTCTCTCTCCCGTGGCTCGGAGACTGCTTGGGGGCCCAGAGGGAGCTTACCTCTCTGTCTGGGTTGAACTGACCTACCTGCTCTGGTCCTGCCTAGAGGATTTTAACCTTTCTGAGTCACAGACCCGGTCCAGAAACTGAAGGAAGCTTTTCATTTCATCCATTCAGTTGTGCCACAGAAGGTTAATGAGCCAGGCCCTGTGTTGAGTGTTGGGTGGTCCCTGCCCTCCCAGGACTTACAAGTTAGGGAGGGGGGCAGACAGGAAGCAAGAACCCACTCAAAAGCTCCAGCATGTCAGCTGGAGTTCAAGGTCAGGACAGGGCGGGGGGGGGGGGGGGGGGGGGGGGGGGGGGGGGGGGGGGGGGGGGGGGGGGGCTGGGGTGAGACTTGTGAAGGGATGGAAGGGGTGGGTGAAGAGAGGATGGGGACAGATCCCGTGTGAGATCTTGTAGACCATTTTAAAGACTCTGGACTTTACCCAGAGTCAACCAGGGAGCCACTGGAAGGCTCTGAGCAGAGCAGGGTCAGGCTCTGCTTGCTCGGGCTGCTGCGTGGAGACAGACTGTAGAGGATGAGGTGGGAACGAGGGGCAGCAAGGAGGTCACTGCAGTAACAAAGGAGAGACGGACGTGGCTCGGGCCATGATGAGGAGAACTATGGTCCTTGGAAAAGAGAGCATTTGGGTCATTTTATGTACATTCTCAACTAGGCAGCCACAGTCCCCCAAGGTCCTGTGGTCCTGCACTCAGAGCCCACCCTCTTGGCGCGTCACCCTAACTACAGTGGACACCTCTACTCCTTGGCTCCTCTGAGGGGCTGAGGCAAGCAGCTCCCTCGATCCCAGTGCAGGCCAGCTGCCCTTCCCTGCTCCCAGCAGTAGGGCCACTGACGTGGAGGGCAATGCCTGCGCCCTGCACCCCGCAGGCTCCGCTGAGCGCCTGGAGAAGGCAGCCGGGGCAGGGACGAGCCAGGGGGCCCCGGGGCACCCCAGGCTGCCTCCATGAATCTCACAGACATTGTGCTGATGGAGAGAAGCCAGGCGTAAATGAGTGTGTGCTGTATGAGGTTCTAGAACAGGCTAAAACAAACCGTGCTAAACAAAGTCAGAGCCCTGGGTGCCCTGGAGGGGGTTGGAATGCTGCCTGGAAAGGGTCATGAGAGAACCTTCTGGGAAGGTGGCAATGTTTGATAACTTGATCGGGGCCTGGGGTACGTGGAGATGTGTATTACATTATACACTTAAGTGGTACACATTTCACTATTCGTAAATATCATCTTTTACGAAACTAGACCTCAGAAGGATGGTGTGCCCCAAACTAGAAGGGATCAGCTCCCTGTCTCAGTGGGACAACTAGTTCCCCTACCCTTGTCACATGTGCTGAGGCCCCTACAGGCAGGAGGAACATGTCGGATACAGGGATGCATATTGAATTGTTAGAGGTTCACCACAGGGATAAGTTTGCACTTTCAAAGAGAATACTAAAGACAGCATACTCACCCCAAAGAGGTGATGCTGTAGTGGTGGGACTCGAGACCCCTTGGTAGCCAAAGGGTAGGGGCCTCCCAGTGCCCTCGCCCACACCTCACACCTCACAGGTGATCTGCTCTGTGAGCACGGTGGGCCGAGAGGCTGACAGAGAAAGAAAGGTTTATAAGTATCCCTCCCCTTCCAGCTGCTTCTCCATTGTTCCGCCCCCTTTCCTCCCACCCCAGCCTCCACCAGGCTGGTCTCTGATTCCCCTGCTCCCCTCTTCTCTCCCTCTGCCTGTTGATACCACCCTAACCGATTTCTGGTCACAGGTCAGGGCTCTTGCAGGGTCCCGTTTCAATCCGGTGTGTTTCTCACCCTGCTCAGAAGAGGCCTGTGGGTCTATGAGAAAAGACCGGAGGGGATCCTGCTCCCTCACTCAGCCCTTGGCTGGGGGTGGAGGGGCTCTTCCATCCAATAGACTTCCCAGCCCCAGAAGCCCAATGCTACCCAGACCAACTGAAGAAAGACTCCCTTTAAAAAATTATGCTGGACTGTGGGTGGGGCCTGAGTCAGGGACTGTCCCTGGAGTGCAGCATTGGTGTGGGCTGGAGCAGTCAGGGAGGACCTCCGGGGAGGGCCATGGGTGGGCCTCCACCCCTTCCCACGCTTCCCGGGTTCCTGCTCATCCTGACTACCCACCTGAGCCACCGCCACCAGGTAGCCCCTGAGCTTTGCCAGTGAGAGAGTCACAAGCCACTTGAAGAGAAGTTAGAAATCCCAAAACATCCATCTTAATAAGTTTTATTACAGCCTGCCAGTTTAGACTAATGACTAATTCATTGTATAAAATACCAGCAGTATATTTTTTATTTTGCTAATTAATTTTCTCAAACAAAGGTGAAATTTATAAAGGTGTCCAGAAATGGTGCACATTGTAAAGTCACCTTGCAGCAGGAGATGAAATTATTACTAATATAGGATCAAATTATTACTGTATTGACTTAGTTACTTTATGACTTTGTAATGGATTTCTTCATTATTTTCTCAGGATTGTAGCATTCATGATTGTATTAAAGTCTGTTAATCTATGCAAATATCATTAGGCACCACTAATAACTAAGCAACTTTCCTCCATTCCAGGGAATGTGCTAAGTACTTGGCCTGTGTGGGTCACTTCTGGCCAGCAGAAAGGGAAGGCAGGCAGTTCCAGAAGCCAGCCCCTCCCAAGGCATAAGTGGGCACTTCTGTAAGTAGGGTGGCTTGAAGTTCTTAGGAAGGACTCACTGCTCCCCGACCTGCCACCGCTGTCAGAGGAGGCCAGGAAAGGAGGTTGTCACCATTTACGTCATGACTCTGAGTCAAGGACCTTGTTAAAATGTGCCTGGCCTGGAAAGAAAACCTCATTGGCTCAGTATTCACGGTCAGTGTTCTAGGACCCACTAGGCATCCAAGGGGAGCATAGTGGTCCCCTTGCCGTGTTGGTCCAAGGGACTGGTCGGTTTTTACAAAGGTTAGAAAGGGGACTGAACCTAATGATGGCTGCTGTCCGAAGGGAGCTGGTCAAAACAGGAAGTTGTCAGGGACGCCTGTGGACCATGGAGACCTGGGAGGGCCGGCTCCCATGTGCTGGGGTGGGAGAGATGGGTGAGTAGAAGCAGCTGCCCTGTTAGCTGCCCATAACTCAAAGCAATTCCAAATCCTCATGGCCTCACCCACCTGTCCTCAGGTCAGCCCGCAGCTGCGGGCTCAATTGTCCCATTGCCCAACAGCTGTGGTGACACCAAGTGGAGCCCCTTGCTCCAATCATAGAGTGGATCACAGCCCCCCACCAGGAAGGCCAAGACGGGATCCCATTTTACCTTTGCTGAAAGTAGACCCTAACCACACGAAGGTGTAGGGTAGAGACAGACACGTCTGCAGATCCAGGCTCCCTTCCCGAACTTGAGTGTTCTCGGATGAAACCTCCTTCTTAATACATGAGTTACTGTGATTATTCACTCAAACAGCACTTACTGCACATGTGTTACACAGCAGGCACTCCGCTAGGCACCCCCAACAGCGGAAAAACAGCAAGCTCCTTTCCCGGCCTCCACAGAGACGTCGCGGTTTTTAACTGGGTACTGTTGTGGGACTCGACCACTCTCGCTCTCCCGGCCGCGTACAAGGACTATAAGCAGGAGGACCAGGCTCAGAGAAGGGCGGGCACCAGGTCCAGGTCGAAGTTTGGGGGGACTCAGAATTAGGAGTTTTCTCATTGCAGGTCAGGGTGCTCCCTGCTCCCCTTCCCATAGTCCTCCCTCTGGTAGGTGACACTGGCCTTGCAGGTGACATGGTGCCAGGGCTAGGATTCACCAGGGCGGGTCCTGCTCCTCAGGCTCCCGCTGTCCGCCAGGAGCCAGCATGCCCAGGCTTCTCAAGGTAAAGAGCCATTTTTGACATCAAAATTTCATCGGCACCACCCCTCCCCATAGATGTTCTACTTCCAGTGTCCATTGTTTGAGAGAATACGACATGGCAATAAGCTACCTGGATTCAGCAGTGCTTTTAAATGAATTGCTACTTTTTAAATCACAACATGCATTTGTAAAATAGTCACATCTACCTAGGTGTGAAGTGTTTCTGATGCAGTCAGCAGACAAAGTTTGAGGTGCTAGGAACCCTGGGGTCAGAGGGCACCCTGGGCTAGCTATCTGCTGTACACCGAGAGGGAAAAGGGGCGGGCTCCCCGTAGGGGGATGGCTGCTGCAGCCCACACTCCCCACTGCCTATCACACATGGCCCCATATGTCCTATTACCATTACAACACCCCCACCAACCCAATCCAGCCTTCTGTGGCTTCCCAGCTCAGCACCAGCATGGCCCCTCCCCCAGACTCCCCCCTCACTCTAAGCCCCTCCCCTTCCCCCTCAGCCTCTAATCCCTTCCCAGCCCTGTGGCTCCTTTTCCTGCCTCAGGCACTGCAGGCCCAAAAGCTTATCTCCTCCCTTTGATCACAGAAGACTTTTTCTGGCAAAATCAGTCCTGTTGAGGTGACAGGAGCTACTACATTTCAAAGGCCACCTGGAAGAGGGCAATGCTGAGTCCAAAGGCCGAGAACCCAGAGGATGGAATTCAAGGCCGGAGGGCAGGACAGATGAATCACATGCTACATCAGAGCAGGTGTGACAGAGCCAAGGAGATACCAGCATTAATCCCACTGTACCGCTTCCTGCCTTCTCTGAGCCTCAGTTAACTGACCCGTCAAATGGGGGTACAATCGTGTTCTATCGAAGCATGGCAGTGAGAAGTAGGCAGAGGCGTGTGGGAGTGTTCCGCTGGCACAGAACTGACGGGCAGGACATCCGAAAGGAGGGCAGCCAGCACCATCCCCTGCCAAAGCGTCTGGTTGCCCCAGGGCAAGGAGGACCGGCAGGAGTGCAACAGCCAGCCAGTGGGGTCTCCACTGCCTCCTCCTTCACTCCCCAGCATGCCCACTCCAGGCAGAGTGGCCCCGTGTGCGTGGTCTCTCCAGCCACCCCTCTCCTGGTGATGGGAGGGCGTGCCTTGCTGTTCAGTGAGACTCTGTAACTCCTTGCACACAGGCACCTGTGTTGAGTTACATTCTTTGCATTTCTCCTGTCTCCCACCCCAGCTTTTCTTCCTGTTCCCCATCCCTCCCCGCCCAAACCTTCCTAGAAAACACGTTCTCAGGGCCTGTGTATCCCGCTCTCATGAGGCCCCACCCGGGCACACACTTCCTGACCCACACTCTCCCACTCCGACAGGCCCCAGCCTGCTCCGCTCCTCCACAGCAGGGCCACTCCAGCCACAGTTCGGAAGCCCCATTACTCAGGCATCAGGTCTACTCCCAACCCTATACCTGGCACATAGTTTGTTGGCCAAGCGCATGGCTGATCAGTGAGTAAGAGAAGGGGTACAGAGTTGGCAGGAAGGTTTCTGAAACACAGAATTTGCCTCTTGCTGCCACTCTGTAAAGTGAACTTCATGGTAACCAAATACTGCCAACCGCTTTGAGTGACAAGAGCAGGCTCTCCGGTCGGTCGTTAGCAATGCCAGCCACACACCAACAGTTAATATGCTGCCACTCTGCAAAACAGTTTGTTCTCTCGGGGAAAAGGACACTCCCCTCGCAATCCCATTAGTCATTAGAAATAATAACATCTTGCAAATTGGGCAAGTTCCCTTCCAGTTCCCAGAGCCGTGCACTCTCTTGAGCTCACAAGAGCCTCGCGACCATCTGGTCTGGTGAGCAAAGCAGGGGGTACTTTCTAAATGGTGGAGGAGAGCTCAGAAGCCAGGCCATCTGGGTTCAAGTCCTGGCCCTGCTGCAATTAGCTCTGGGACCTCCAGGAAGTTGGCAAACCTCTCTGTGCCTCGGTTTCTTCATCTGTAAAATGGGAGCGACAGCAGTGCCCACCTCATGAAATCATAGCACTCTGAGCAGTGCGTATCCTGTGGTGAGTGCTCAGGATGATTCAGCTTGTGCTGTCCTCTCTGAGGGTGTGGACCCCAGCAGAGGGCGTGAACAGATGACTCTGTGTGTGCCATATGGACTGACACCTGCCATCTAACTGCAGGGGCCAGCCCAGCCTGTCCCACTCCCAGAAACAGTCTGCTCTGTGGGGCTGGAGCGCATGGCCTGGCCACTGAAGAGCATGCACCTGCCGGGGAGACGGGCAGGTCTCTTCCCAGGAAGGGAGGTCCTCAACAGGCAGAGTTGGGGCTCAGAAGGCATCCCGACCTGCCTGCAGGCTCAGGGAAACATCAAAGAGAAGCTCATGAGTCCACACAAACCAGCCCCACTGAATCTCCTACATTAACCACAAACCCACCAGATAAGTGGGTGTTCAGGGACCTGAGTCAAAAGAGAAGTGGGTTGAAGACAGGTGTTGAGCAGAGCAGGGTTCCTTGTGCTTCTGAGAGCCGGTGCCCCAACAGGAGTGGGAGGCCACGACTAGTTTTCTGACCTTTTGCATTTAGACATCAGGTATCTGAAGTCCTCAGAAACATCTTGGCCATCCATCCATCCACACTCACCTATCACTATTTATGTACCATTGATCATAAATCTATCTGCTTTCTGCCATCATTTTTCTCTCATCTGTGTATCTATCATCCAACATTTAATCTGGATATCTAGCATCTATTAATCATGTCTGCCATCCATCTATCTCTGTGTCTGTCTGTACTCCCTTATCAGTCATGAGTTAATACAGTGTGTACTTAAGCATGGGCTGTCTGAGTTCCCTGTGGAAGGGGTGGGGGCAGCAGCGACTCCAGGAGGCCTGGGGTGGCTGGAACAAAGATGGATAGGAAGGAAACTGGAGGGCTGATGAAACAGGAGCCTGGGACTCTTCTCTCAGAGCAGGGCTGGCCCGATGGATGGAGGGGAGAGAGCACAAGAGAGAGAAGGAACAGGAGGAGGCCTGCAATACCATTCGAGGGGTGAGCCTTGTGCTAACCTAGACAGTTCCTCCCCAGGTGCCTCTCCAAATTAGGATAATGTCTTCCCAGAATGACCCTGGAGGGATGGGGCCCTGTCCAGGCTCAATGTCAGGGCAGAGAAGGTGGGTGCAAAATCCTGCAGTCTGAAGGGCTGAGCTTCTGTGGGCCAGAGACACGGTGCCCCAGCCCTGGCTGTGTGTTGGTATCACCCAAAGAGCTTTCAAAAAATAAAAACAAAAATCAAAACACTGGTGGCTGGGCTGCCGACCAGTCGGTATCCCGGGGGCCAGCCCTTGGTGTCTGTATTTTTAGAAGCCCTCGGGCGATTTTAATAGCAGCCAGGACCCAGGACCACCCTCTTACAAGACCCAAGTCATCTGCTGTTGCTCTCAGATGGAGTTCCAAGAAAGAAGAAGCAACCTTTTGTGTTCTTGGGCAGGGCTGGGCTCTTCAGGGGACCCCCGAGGCCACTTCCTTCTGCGCTTCCTCGGAGGCTAGTGAGACTTCTGCCAGGGTGTTTAGGAAGTGTCATCCTCACCTTGGGTCATACTGGAGGAAGCTGGGCCAGGTGACCTTTGAAGACCTCACCCAAGGGTCCCCAGAAATCCTCACCACAGTGTCTGAGGTCGGTACAGCCAGCAATGGGCTTGGTAGCTGCAGCCCCTGGGTTCAAGTGTGACTCCTGCAGTGATACAGTAGCAATGTTGGCCCCAAGGAGCTTGGGCTCCCCCAGGTAGATGGGCAGCAGGCTGTTAGAAGCTGGCATGCCACTCCACCCTGGTCTCATAGGAAAAGTCTACCACTGACCCCCTCCACCACCACCACCCAGTGTTAAAAAGGGGCCATGGGTCAGCGAGGCAGGAGGCCTGCCTGGCCCCCTGGCACTGCATCCTGTCTCTGACCAGTGACCATCCACTCTCTCCATGAGGCTGTGGGAAGCTGGGCCGCAGCTGGGAGGATCTTCAGTCGACATGAGGGTCAGTCTGTGGCTAGGGCTAGAGTTTGGTCTGTGGCTGGGTCGTTTGCTGTGGGTAGATCCTTACAAACATAACTCTGCAGCTGCACCGCTCAGCTCAGAAGCCCTCGATCCACAGTTAATAGAGACAAGCTGCTCTAACTGGGTCTTTCATTTCTGGCCACCTTGACTAGATTCTCTGCTCTGTCAGTGAGATGTGCTTAATGGCATTCTGTGGTCTCTCCTCCTCTTGCTCCCCACCCCTGTCCGCCACAGTGGACCACCCTGCAGAATAAAGCTCTGCTTTGTCTGTCTCCTTGAGAGCCGAGGACAAACTGGCCATAATTTATGCTCCCGCATAATATAAAGGAAAAAATGCTCCATTATGCTATAAATTATCCTGTGATGGGTGAAAGACTGGAGTGTGCAGAAACCCCACTAGACAGCAGGGTTCGGCTGCTGAGAAGTCCCCACAGAACCCCATGTGCCATGCACCCGGTAAGGACAATGCAGCAGATCACAGGTATAATCAGTTACCTGGAGAGTCGGCAGAGCGCCACTGGCCCTGCAAATGGTGACTTCTGCTAGAGCCACAGCTGCATCCCAGGCTCCAGCTGGGAGGCCTGGTGCAGATTCACCAGCGTGAGGTTCAAGGGTCAGAGGGCCAAAGAGGGAGGTGGACAGGGGTGTGGGTGTGGTCTCTTCAGACCCCTCACTGTTACTGAGCCTCCAGGGCTCAGCTTTTGCCCAGCTCAGGGCCTGCATGCCTGCAGAGTGCATGAGACGAGGGTACAGGTGCCATGCATGGCCCCCAAGGTGGTGACAGTGCCAGCCCTGTCTCCCCCAACATGCTGTAGGCTCCTGGGGGCTTGAAGCCACTCCTATGTCCTGGGAAGCCAGCAGGGAGCTAGAAGGTCAGGGACAGGTCTTATAGGGGATTCTGTCAGCAGGTCCGACTTCCAGTGTAGTGAGAAAAGATGTTGCCAAGTAGGCCCTGGGGAGAGGAAGGCCTGGGGACTCATCAAGAAAGAGCTTTGTCGGTCACCCAGGGGACTTCAAGACAGCCAGGTTTTCGGGTACAGGGGTGAGCGAGACTGGAGGGGGCCTATGAGGTGCGCCTGGGCTCCCTGGGCACACAGGACTCCACAGGGGCCAGGGATGCCCCGGCCATTCCCCCTGCTGAACTCTGAATCAAACCCTGGCCCTTGCAGAACAATGGCATTAGCAGGCCTTTGCCAGTGGCCTGTGCTGGGCTGCAGGGGTGGAAGGAGGCGAGAGTGCGAGAGGTCTCCAGGTAGCGCCATCTTCCACCTGGAAGAAGGGTGACCTAAGAGCTCAGCTTGGTTCACCCCCTAGGGGTAAACCCTGGCTTCTCCAGGGACGAGGTGTGTATTCTTGGGAAAGGTACTTCTCTGAGCCTCAGTTTCTTCATTTATACAGTGAAAAGAATAAAGTAGCTACTATCCCTGTAAAGTGCTTACCTCGGTGCCAAGGTCCCAGTAAGTATCCCATAAATGAGAATCATGATGGTTTTTATTATTGCTATTATTACCCCCTCCTGGAGTAAGCAAGTCAGAGCCCAGGGTGCGAGTCGGTCTGACCGGTGCCATCTGGGGGCAGCAGAGATTCTATGATGTGGGAGCTATGTCCCACCAGCTGTTGTTAGGAAGGGGCTGGGGTGACATTGAGACGGGTGGGCTGGTGCTATGAATTAGGGAGCTAGGCTGAACCAAGGGAAGGGAGGATGGGCAGTGAGAATGGGCACAGGGGAGGAGTCTGGACTCAGGGTCTGAGTCCCAGGCCATGCTTCCAGGGGTCAAAGGTGAGGGTCTAGGCCTTGGACCTTGAGGGATGTGTTTAGAATGTGGTGAGTAGGACAAGAGGAAAGGTGTGTGTGTGTGTGTGTGTGTGCCCTTCACACCACTTGCCCTTTCACACTTCCTGCTCTTGCACACGCTGCTCCGACCTGGGACACCTGCCCCTTGCCTTCCCCACCTGGCAAACCCAGCCCTTCATTCCTCAGGGCCCAGCTCAAGCCTTTAGACCCCTCCACCTCACCCCTACTCCCCACCCCGTGCCCGCAGAGCTTGTCACTCCAGGCTCTCTGCCACACTGTGGCTGATGGCTCCTCATCTCCAGGGGACACTCATTTTCTACTCTCTGAGGATTTCTGCAGTCCGGTGCCCTGCAGATTCTAAGACAGGATCTCTGAGACAAGCGGAGGAAGAGCAAGTGAAAATGCCCCGGGGCAGGGGTGTGTACCGAGTCTTCCTGAGACAGCAGGGAGGCATACCGTGTGGAGGGAGGGATGGAGGGACTGGCTGAGAAGTGGAGTGCGGGTGCCTGTGGAGCCCCCTGCCGGTCATTAGAAGACGGGCTCGTTCCCAGCAAGACGGGAGCCGCCGTGGAGTCTGAGCAGGACATAGGTAAGACCTACCTTGGATTTAACTGACCCTCTGGCCTCTGGGTGAGAACAGAGAACAGAAGCCTGGGTGGGTGTCAGGAGACAGTGAGGCGGCAACTCTCAAGGCCTGGGCCCAACCCTGAAGCGTTTGGAAGCCAGAGCTGGCTGCAAGAATGCAAGTGAGGGGAAAAACACGTCTAGTCCTACCAGGGGACTAGATGTGTCTTCCAGTCTCCTGCCCCCTCCCAACCCCAACTTCAAACAGACTGTCTTCAGGGAGCTCTGCAGATCAAGGCCGCCCCACCTCCCCCGAGGGCCAGAGCAGCTGAGGGTCCTCATTTGCATTCCTGGTGGAGAGGGAGTCCCATCTCAACCCCCAAATGCCTCCCCATCCCAGCAGCCTTTGATCTGGTTTGATGTCTCCTTCAGCCTTCTTCCCAGGCAGGAAGGTTTCTGTCGCTGCTGTGCCTCTGGCTCTGGCTCTGGTCCTGGCTTGGGTCCTGGCTCTGAGACAGAGTGTGTTGTGGAGAGAAAGTGCGGACGTCACTCCTGCACTTACCCGTCCGCTTTGTGCCCCATGTCCCAGGTGAAGGGAGTGCTCTCAGAAAGGGAGCTGGCCTGACCACAGAACTGTGGAGGGACCCGAACCCAGGCCCTTTACCCTGGTGTGGGTGAAAACGCTGGAGACTGCCCAAACCAGTCGGACAGTGAGCCAGCGTCTGGTTCCCAGACACGAGGAGCGGGGCCTGTGGCCCCCGGGCCCCTTGCACTGCTCCCTGCTTGAAAGGCAGGTCTGAGACTGTGTGCTGCCCACCTGGGGAGTGAGGCAGGGCATGGAGGAGGTGGGGGAGGGCTCTAGACTAGGAGTGGGAGGGTCAGCAACGTTGAAAATGGCACAGATGTAAATTCAGATGATCAGTTTGATCCTTGCTGGGCCCTTAGGAGCCGTGGGTGCTTGATGGGTCTGGATCAGGAAAATGTGTGGGAAATGGCACTTGCTGGAGCTCAGTGACTTCAGGGGAAATGTCTCTTGTTTTGGATCAATCCAGGTAGACCTCCTGGAGGGGGGTGGGGAGCATCTCAGTGGTCCCTGAAATGCTGTCATTTGCTCGTGGAGGGGCACAAAGGAAAGCCTGGCCTCTCAGGCTGGCCTGGGAAGGGCATGACTGTTCAGCTCAGCGTCCCTCGGTGTCCTCTCCACCCCCTGGGGGCCGGGGGCCTGGGCCAGCACCTGTACCTACCAGCTGGTGCCCCTATGGGTGAACAGGAGGAATATCTGTAACCAGCACAGTAAGGGTGAAAACCTCACATACCTCCACTCGCTTAATCCCTCAACAGCCCTAAGAGGGGTGTGTGACTCTTCTCCCCTTCTACAGATCTGACAAACAGCCTCAGTTACTGTTTGTAAGATGCCACCTACCTCCCCCACCTCCGGCCCCTTCTGTCCAGTCAGTGTGCCTCTCCTCCCCTTTGGTTGAAGGGTCTTTCTGAGCCTCAGTGAAGTTACGGAGAAGGAACAGGTTCTCCCTGGTCAACCTCACTGTCTGTGGGCCCTGGGACGCCAAGGTCATCTCCAGGGAGAGTAGATGGTCCCCGGATCCAGGAGGTGCCCTGGGAAGTCCCCTAAGACACACTCAAGGGCCCTGCGAGGCCACCACTCTGGGCCCCAGGCTCTGCCAGCAGCTGAGGGGCAGAGGTGCGTGCGGCACCTGGGGTGCCTGGGGCTCTGGGCTCAGGTCTTGTTCTGCCCACCCCAGAGGCCAATCACTCAAAAGCAGGAGAGAAGCCACAGCCCTCAAAGCCATTTATTCCCAGTCCTGGTCCCTGGCCTCCGGGTTCTCCCTCGCTCAGCTCCCCCTACACATCCTCCCTCAGCAGCTGGAGGGGAGAGGACAGTAAAAGTCTATTGCAGCAATAAAAGGCATTAACCATCTGAGCACTTGTCCACAGTGCCCCAGCAGCCGTCTATCCTTAAGCAGGAAATATTGTTTAATGCCGATGGTAATGAGCGAATCAAATTTTGGAAATTAAACAGGAATTTGAGCATTAGCGCCAGGGCGCTGGCATTTGGCAAGTCAAGTAGTGCTGCTGCGCCCCGCCTGCTCCTCTCAGGGGCCCTCTCACCCTGGGCTGCCCTCAGGATGCTCCCTGCCCCTGGCGGTGGTGGGGGGACCCAAGGTGCCGTTTCCCTGAAGTTTCCCTCAGAGGGCCCGTCCTAAACCTGCGGGTGGCGCCCTGCCTCTCTGTTTTCCGGGCTCTCGTTTCCTTTTATTGTTTTAAATCTTCACCCAAGGATGTGTTTACTGATTCTAGAGAGAGAGGAATTTTGACATGAGAGAGAAACACTGATTGGTTGCCTCCCATGCACGCCTCAACTGGGGATCAGGGGTGGAATCCACAACCTATGTATGTGCCCTGACCAGGGATCCAACCTACAGTCTTTTGGTGTATGGGGTGAGGCTCTGGACAGCAGAGCCACCCCCACCAGGGCCAGGGTTCTCTTTGTAAAATGCAAATCCTTGCAGCTAGAGTGCTGTTCTGCTCCATAGCCTGAGTGAGGGAGCGCAGGGATCTTTCTCCTTAGAGGGAGTAGATCCCACTGCCTGTCATAAGCGCCTATGGCTCCCCAGGTGGTGGCACCCAATGCTATTTATAGATTGGGAAACTGAAGCTCAGAGCTTGATTGAGGTCCTGGGGAAATGAAAGAGTGAATGCCAGAGGAACGAGATACGCGTATGTTGGTGGGAGAGGGAGCTGGCCAAAGGCTGGAGGAGGGAGCTGGAGAAGCAAAGGTGAACTTCTGCAAGAACCCCTCTTGCAAGCTCTGCCATGGGCGGGGGCTGCTTGGGAGCAGATGGGAAGAGCAGCTGAAGGGGCCCTTCCACCTTTGGAACTGTGTTCTAATTCTGTTGTGGGCCTGCAGGCCCCAGCACCTGTCCCCTGGATACTGTAACTCCAGCCTAACTCCTCTGGGAAACCCATGTCCCTCCCTCTCTGGCCCCTTCTGGCCTGTGGTCCAGAGCTTTTGCATGTGACAACCAGGCCTGGCTGTGTTCCATCATGGGAAGGGTATGGCGGGCTCTGTGGCAGAGGTTCTGGGGCCAAAGACTGGACTCTTCAGGGATCTGAGAACCATGCACTGCACTCCACCCCACACACATGTCCATTGAAAGAGTAACTCTTCTCCCGCAAAAAGAAAACCCAGAAAGGCCCCTAAGAAACATCTCAGACTCTGTTCAGCCAAGTCCCAGGCATACAATAAGTGCTCAATAAATGCTGAAGGTTGACCAGAGGGTAGACCCAGGAGGGGTGGCAGGTACTCTGGTCCAGTCCCCCCTCAGGTAGCTATGAACACCTTCACCTGACATAACTGGGTATTTTTTCACCATTATTTTATTGTCTTCCCCCACCCACAGCTCCTTAGTGAGTGGGGGGGTTGGTGGGGGGAATGTAGGCTGTGCCCACTCCCCAGCAGTGGTGGCGGGACATCTGGGCATAGGGAGCTCAGGTGCCCTCTGCGTTCAGGCAGGGCTGGGACTAGTGTGTGCCTTCTGTTGCCCGGCTCTCTGGGTCATCACACTCCTGCTCCCCAGAACCCCAGATGTTCCCTCAGCCCTGCAGACACAGGCAGTCACATTTTAAAGGAGCAGGAAGGCAGCAGCAAGGGGTAACAGGATCAGGGAGTCAAGAGACCCCAGGAGACCAGGCTTAGCCTGAATCCCAGAGGTGTATCCTGGAGCTCCCTTTTTGCCCCAACTTCCTTATTTATAAGGGTGGGGCTGTTGGTGTTTTCTGGGGTCCTCCCCAACTCTCTCTGTCATTCTGTGGCAGAATGTATCATTCTTATTCCCCCTGGGGAGGGCACACCAGTTCTGGCAGCCAGTGTGTCAGCGCTGCTGGCCTTCGTCCTGTTTGGGAACTTGTTTCTTGTGGCTGGCCCGTCTCCCCACCTGGATGTCAGGTCCAGTGAGCAGAATCACCATTCTTGTTACCACCTTAGACACAAGGCTTGGCACAGTGTCTGGATAGAGAAGGTACTCAGCAAATACTTGCTGAATGACTGCAACAGCCTGACAGCCAATGCTTTCCTCAGCCAGCCACTGGGCTCAGCCCCGGAAGTCGGAAACCGAGCATTGTGCGGCCTTTTGCCCTAAGCTGGGCTCTATTGAGGGAGGATACAGGGCTTCAAACCAGCCTCCACTTGCTCACCACATGTCTGGGCCCCGAGAGGCCTCAGCAACCTGCCACCCAGGGGGGTCTTCAAACCCTGGCTCTGAGATCTCTCCTGTCCCCCACCTCCCTTCAATGTGGCCTGCATGGCCCAGTTCCACCAGCACCTGCCTGAACACCTCCTGGGAGAAGCAGCGACACACTCACACCCTCGGCTCAGGAAGAGGGCTCCCAGGGGAGGGTGACAGCACCATAGCCTCGCCATCACCCAGGGATACCTGTCACTCAGGCAGGGGGCCTGTGCTCAGAGACTGCTCAGCCTGTCCCAGGAGGGCGGGGTCTGTACCCATGTTGGAGGGAGTGGGAACTGGCTGAGGAAACTGAGTCATTCTCTGAGACTCTCACTAGGTTGGCATCAGGTCCAAGACACCAGCCAAATGGTGCCATTGCTCATCTGACACAGGTTGGGGACAGCCCCTCGGGAACATGGCCAGAGGGGGAGGAGGGCACAGGGGGCGGGAGGGCTGGGGGAGGTTGCCCATCTCCGCTGGTCAGCCACAGCCTGAGTCTGGTCCAACCTGTTACTTCTAGTGCTACCTTCCACCCTGTGCCGGATGTGGGTCCTCGGACCTGTCTCCTTCTCAATTCAGGGTAGGGCAAATACAGAACCCTGAGTAATGGTTGCCACCATTGTCATTACTGCTGGCCAGGCTCTATCCCTGCAGCATTTCCTGAAAGGCATGCATCCACCATGCGAGGAGGCCCAAATTTTTCTAGTTTTATAGACCTAAAACCTGGGGTGGGGAGCCGCTGTACAGCTGGAAGAGAGGGCTGCTGGGGTCTGAGCCAGGGCCCCTGGGCCGGGAGGAGGGCATCTGCCCTCAGACTCAGAGTCCTTCCAGCACCTGGTCTGAAAGACAAGGCTTAGCATCACCCACCCAGCGACAAAAGCCAACTGAAAATGAAGAGGGCGCAAAATGAATTCATTTGAGGATTTTAGAAACAAAGCAAACTGTGCATTGGGCGGGGTCATCCAAGAACCCCTGGAAGAAGTGAGGCCAGCGTCCGGTTCCTGTGGTTTCCAGCAGCCTTCCTGAAGGAAGGGCGGTTGTGGTTTCCCTCGGGAAATCCAGCCAGGCAGGGAGAGGGGAAGCCTGGCCCGCTTCACCAAGAAAGGTTTCGAGAGGGAAGGGCTCAGGTCTAGAACTGAGAACTGCACAGTAAAGGGAGATTTCAGGGGAGGAGAAGAAGGAACTGGGAGGCAGGGAACCTAGCGAAAGGGAAGTGGCTCGATAGAAAGGCACATGTGGATGAATTTTAATGCAATCAGAAAGCTGTCATAATGATAATAAAGGAATATATTCAGACATCGGGGGAGAAGGCACCCGCTGCAGTCCCAGCATGTAAATGAGGCTCGGGCTAGGAGGGGCCTTCTCTTCCCTTCCTTCTTCCTTCCCCTGGGGAACAATTTGTAAGCTGGAGGGCCTGGTATCAGCAGGGGGTGGTTTTCACTTTTTTGTCTTTCTGAATGGGAGCCTTTAAAAGGCACTGGTGGTGGGGTTTGGGGTGGGGAGCCCTGTTCTGAGCCTGGGGAGGAGTTTTAACTACTCTGCTAAAGGCTTTAAAAGCTCCCAGTTCACTTCGCATAAAGTGTTGTTGTTGCTTCTGGGAGTTAAACACAAGCCCGCCCACCTTCCCTCCTCCATCTCTGCTCTCTTCTGCTGGTCTCTTTGCTCTTTCTGTTTCAAATTCTTTTCACTCTGTCCACCTTCACCACCTCCCCTCCCTCTCTGCTCCTAACTCTGTCTCCTGCCATCCCTCCCCAGCTTCACCCCTTTCCGCATTCTCTCTCATGGTTTCCCAGTCTCTGCTGCCTCAGCCCCGAGCCTGGGGTTGGTGAGCCCTGGAGAGAAGGCAGGGGTGTGTCCAGCCCAGCCACGGTCTGGCTAGCCTGGTTGAGCAGCCCAGGCTGGGGCAGGCAGCAGGGTCAGGCCTCCAGGCCCAGAGCGTGGCCGATGCCCACTAGTGGTGTGCCCTGACCCAGAACTGGTAACAGGAACTGGCCACGATGCCCTGCAGGGTATGGAAGGAGTCAGCACCCAGGGCTGCCTCATCACTGCTAACTTGCCAGTGCAGAATGCTCTGGTGAGGGGCATCAGCAAAGCAGCAGTTAGGGCTTCCTGAAGAGGAAGACTATGGGGTGGCTTGTGAAGACATGCAGGGGCCAGGAGCTTTCCTCTGCTTTGCTCCAGACACCAGGACAGCCCCTCAGCACTATGTGAACTCTTCCTGGCAGTGTGGGCTAGGGGTACTCTCTGGGGCAGGAGGTACCAATGGCCTTGAATACAGAGGGACATGGCCCCAGAGTCCCCGTGTTCAGAGTAAACCATAAACACATGACTGGCTGAAGCTTGGGGCCGGGGGTGCATTTCTGCAGCCTTAGCTGTGTGTGCCAGTCCTTCACAGTCGGCACACATCTAGTGAGCGCCTGCTGTGTGCTGTCACCACAGGGCCCTGATCCAGCTGCTGTGGCTGTGTAATGACTTAACCCCGAAGTGAGGGGTATAGTACAACCCTTATTATGCTCTCGGATTCCATGGGTCAGGAATTCAGACAGGGCATAGCATGGAAGGCCTGTCTCTCTCCAGGATGTCTGGGCCTCAGCTGGAAAACTCAAAGGCTGGGGGCTGGCATTATCTGAGGACTCTTGCATGTCCATGTCTGGTGGTTGATGGTGGCTATCAGCTGGGGGCTGGGTCCCTTGCTTCGTGCACTGACAGTGTGGGCCCCTCGGGTATTCTTCACAACATAGTGTCTGGCTTCTGCAAGGCAAGCCTCCCAAAGAGAGAACTGAGTGGAAGCTGATCCCTTTTATGACCGAGACTTGGAAGTCAGCTGGCATCACTTCAGCTCCTCTTGATTGGTTAGAGCAGTCAGAAGCCCTACCCAGATTCAAGGGAAGGGAATGTAGACCCCACCTCTCAGCAAGAGGCATGAAGTCACATCGACAGAAGAGGCTGTAAGGTGGGAGATCTTTCTGAAGCCACAGCTGATACAGATCCACACAACTCAGTGTCATCTCTTTCAGCCTAAGCACATAGCTGAGTTACGTCAATAAGCCACTTGGTACTCAACGCAAGTGTAGGGGAGCTGTAGAGGGAGCCCAGTGCTCAGAAACAGGCTGTCCAAAAGTTTCCGAGGCTGAATTTTGCAGCATGAACAGATAGGAAGGCTTGGACCAAGGAGGTAAAAAAACATGTGAGGTAGAAGGGAGATGTGTCCCTGGGAATGGCACAGAGCATTCACTCATTCCATCACTCTGTCCCGAGGGCCTACTATGTGCCCGGTACTGCTGCTCCAGTACAGGCCTGGTCTCTTCCCCAGGAGGATAATGGGGTGGGGGAGAGGGTCAGTGGCAGGGAACTAGACAGAAGCCACCTATACAGGCAACGCAGTAAATAATTGTCCTTTGAAATTCAGACCATGAGAGTGAGGGGCTGAGGCAGAATAAAGGGAAGGTGGAAGGAGGGGCCTTGATGAGGAAGCAATATTTAAACTGAGAGCTGGGAGGAGAGAAGGCATCAGCCTGGTGATGTGGAGGGTGTTTTGAGCAGAGGGGACTGCACAGGCAAAGGGTCCGTGGCAGACTTGTTGTGAGTTAATTCTGGCCTCTATGACTGAAGGTGGAGGAGGAAGGTAGTTTGTGTCTAAGAGGAGGGAAGAAGGGATCGAGGAGTTGCATGAATGACCCTTGTGCTGTAGGTGGGCGGCCAGACCAGTGGCCTGGCTCCCTCACTTTGTGGCCTGCCCTTTAGGCAGGAGGGGGCAGAGTCGCTGCAATCCAGCTCCCTCCCTGCGCCAATCCCTCCTCCTGCACCTTCCCCTCTGGCTATGCCCTCCCTCTCCCCCTAGCCCCATCACGCAATCGTCCCTGCCCAGCTAGCTATGACCAAACCCATCCCGCCCCCTCCCTGCTACCCCTCTCCCGCTCAGGGTCTGAGCCCTTGCCCGCGCTTCTGCCCAGCTTCTCCCTCTCTCCTGAAACCCTTCTCCGGGCAGGCCCAGCCCTGTTCCCCCGGGCCCGCCCCCACGCCGCCCGGCCCCTGGCCCGGGTAAGCATCTCCTAATTTTGTTCCAGAAGATAGAAAACTCTTTGTGGGCATGCTCAACAAGCAGCAGTCTGAGGACGACGTGCGCCGCCTCTTCGAGGCCTTCGGGAACATTGAAGAGTGCACCATCCTGCGTGGGCCAGACGGCAACAGCAAGGGTGAGCCGGGGGCGGGCTGGTCAGGGCGGGGCCACCGGCCTACACCCACTGGAGAGCGGAGTTCTGAGCGGCCCGGAGCCGGTGGGACTGGCAAGCCAGGGAGGGATGCTTGGAACCGAAGAAGTGGGACGAGGTCTTTCTCTTTTGTGTGTGTTTCATAGTGTCTCTCTTTTTCTCTCGGTCTTTATATCACACCCATTCTGCTGTTTTCTTGGATGCGCTCTGTCCCCTGGACCCCTCCCATGCCCCACCTGTCAGTCCTCGTGTTTCTCTGGCCTTCTCTGGGCCCTGGCTCAGCCTTTCCTGTCCTCTGCAGGGTGCGCCTTTGTGAAGTATTCTTCCCACGCTGAGGCGCAAGCTGCCATCAACGCGCTGCATGGCAGCCAGACCATGCCGGTGAGTGCGGCCACCCCTGGGCAGAGGAAGGACGACACCCCTGCCCAACCCAGAGCACCGCAGGCCCCCTGCGCACCCTTGCACTCAGTGCATACAGTGCGAAACGCTTGCTGCGCTCACTGCCTCCCTATGAGACAGGAAGGCATTACCACTGTCCCCACGTCCCAGACAAGAACACTGAGGCCCAGAGATCTAAGGAACTGGCCCACAGTCTCCCAGATAGACCATGCCCGCAGTTGTTAAGACCCCAAACTCCTGGATGTGTACCTGTGCCCATTCACCCCCCAGCCCACAGTAGCGCCTTGTGGAGAGGAGAGGGAGGGCCTAGGTCAGGGGCATGGACACTGGACAGCTGGGAGCAAGCAGCTAGGGCAGGTGGGCCTCACGTGCAGTCCCGGCTGCAGGGAGCCTCATCCAGTCTGGTGGTCAAGTTCGCCGACACTGACAAGGAGCGCACGATGCGGCGAATGCAGCAGATGGCTGGCCAGATGGGCATGTTCAACCCCATGGCCATCCCGTTCGGGGCCTATGGCGCCTACGCACAGGCAGTAAGTGGGGGCGCAGAGGGGGGTGGGGAGGTTGCGCAACGGTTCTCCATCTAACTCTGCTCAGAGCCCCAGAGCAGGGGCACCTAACTTTGCTGAGGGGAGCCCTGTTCCTGGTCAAAAAATACTGCTCCAGCCTGGGGAGTGAGGAGTGGTCACAAATGAATCCAGGACGTACAGGGGGATGAGAGAAGTCTGGTTCAGTCCAGGGGGACTGCCAGAAAGAGGTGGTTTGATGTCCTGGTTCTTAAGGGGAGGAGATGGAGAGAAGGCTTCTAGGCAGGGGCAATAAGCTTTGCTGCTAGTCAAATTCTAGAAAGCACCAAATCGAAGGGGCGGGAGAGAGTCAGGTGTTTGGTTGTCACTACCCACTCAGGGAAGGGTGTGCTTAGGCCTCAGGTCACTCCTGGCAGGGGTCTGTCAGGTTCCCCAAAGCCCATCACACCAATACTTCCACTGCATTCCCCACCAAGCCCCTGGCCCACCAGCTTCTGTGTTCCACCTTGGGGCCTCCTCTGCCAGCATCTCCCCGCAGCTGCCCCACCCCCCCGCTTGTAGCCACACCCCCCACATGGGTGGCATTGAGGCAGTCCAGGTTCTGGTTCTAACGATGCAAGCTCCCCTCTTCACTCCATCAGCAGTGTTGGCATTTGGCCAGTTGTACCATCCTCCCCAGTGCCCACTCACCTCTGTGAGAACATCTGGACAGAAATCCACACAGTTAATTCTACAAAGCCTTGTCCAACATGTCTCTAGAGCTTTGGGTATCACATCTCTGTGAATGACAGGCCCCCACAGGGCCGAACAATACCCATGGGGCAGTCCCTTCCCCTACCCTTTACAAGTTTAGAGTCTCCAAGATTCTACCATTACTTCTGAATAGGCACCTCTTAGGGAGTGGTTTCTAATAGCCATTGAGAACTAGGACAGGAATGGGGGAGACATCAGGGTTCTTAGGGGTGGGGTGGGGTTCAGGGCCTAGGAATTTTGCGTCCAGGAGCCGAGACCCCTGGTGGGGAGGGCTGCCCCCCCTGGAAGCGCATGATATTTTTTCCACTCCCTCTGCCCCAGCTGATGCAGCAGCAGGCGGCACTAATGGCATCAGTCGCACAGGGTGGCTACCTGAACCCCATGGCTGCCTTCGCCGCCGCCCAGATGCAGCAGATGGCAGCCCTCAACATGAACGGCTTGGCAGCCGCACCCATGACCCCAACCTCAGGTGAGCCGGCAGCTACCCACACAGGGCCATCCTGTGGCACACAGTCCGTGGCATCTGGGCCCAAGCAGACCTCCTCCTCTGGCAGTTTGTCTTGAACATGTTCTAATCCCTGGGACCCAAGGGAAGATGGGCTGTGGGCCTCATGGAGTCCATGGTATGATTTCAGCGTGGTAGGAATTCACTCAAGTTGTTTTGGAAAGAAACTGGCATGAACACATCTCCCTTTGAGGATCTTAGGGGAGAGGAGCCCTGCCCATGCTGTGGCCTTGTTTGGTCCTTGGCCCAAGCACAGAAGGAGTTGATTTTTAAATTTACTTTTAACCCAGCAGAGGCTCACTGGCTTCCCCCAAGAGAACTACACAACATGCAGGAGAGAACCACAGGGTTATTACAAGATGGGGTTGCAGACAGCCCTGCTCACAAAGTGTATTTTTAACTGAATCTTGGTTATTATACAGTTCAGTGATTCTCAACTGGGGCGATACTTTTATGTCCCTCCCCTAACCTGGGGATATCTGGCAATGTCTTGAGACCTTTTTGGTTGTCACAACTTGGGGAAGGTGGTGATACTCTAACCTAATAGGAAGAGGCCAGGGATGCTGCTATATATCCAAAAATGCAAAGGACAGCCTCCACAACAAGCAAATGTCTGACCACAAATGTCAACAGTATCAAAGCTGAGAAAACTCTGTCTAGTCCCAAGGCTGGCCCAACAGCCCAAGCTTTCATTCACCAGGCTTCCTTGGCTCTCCACACTCAACTCATTGCAGCAGCCTTCCTTACACCCAGGAGCTATTCTTTTCCCAGATAAAATCCATAAAAGACTGAGCCATCTCTGTGCCCACCTTGAGCACTACCCCTACTTAGGGACACTCCTGAGCCCAGGCCAGCCTCAGGTTCTGATCCACAGAGACCCTCATTCCTACATGAAGAGGAAGGCCCTTTCCAGCTTTGAACTCTCTGTACAACCACTGTGCCAGCCACATCTTGGGTTGCACCCACTTGGCACAGAGAGGGAACAGTGTACTATCATTTGACCCCAGCTTTACCCTTGCCATAGTGAGCCTCACTCACCATCATCTCAACTGGAGGAGGCCAAGGTGGCAACTGTGTGAACAGGACTGTTTCTGGACTCTGCAAAGTTCTCTCTCCCTCACTGCAGGGGAACTCCAGAATTAAGACCTCCTCCATCTGAGTAGCAAAACTCCTACCTGGGGAGGCAGATGAGCCCCTCAGTGACCCAAAGAGAGCAGAGCCAGCAACTTAGAAGCCCGGTGGTGGTTAAACAAAGACTAGCCCATCCTGACTTAACTAGGGTGAGCAAGACCACTGAAAAAGACTAAAGGAAGAACAAGTATGATGAAAGTCAAGGGCACTGAGAATAGTCTATGTGCTGCAGTTCCAAGGTTGACTGGTCAGTGGTTAGGGAAACCTTTTTGGGGGAGGTGGGATTTGGACTCTGCCTTGAAGGATAAACACAGTTGGGATGAGTGGAACACTCCAGGCATGGAGATAATCCAAAGCATAATTCACAGATAGGACTGAGTTCGTGTGTGAGTTCCAAGTCTATGCCCAGGCCCTTGGAGCCAGGAGATGGAGCTCCATGGGTTGGCCTCCCTCACCTTTGTTCTGCTTGTCTTCCTTCCTCCTCTACCCCTCTCCACCTCTGAAACCAGGTGGCAGCACCCCTCCGGGCATCACTGCACCAGCCGTGCCTAGCATCCCGTCCCCCATTGGGGTGAACGGCTTCACTGGCCTCCCTCCACAGGCCAATGGGCAACCTGCTGCAGAAGCTGTGTTTGCCAATGGCATCCACCCCTATCCAGGTAAGCACATCTAGCAGCCCTTTCTTACTCATGCATCACACTCCTCATCCATTCTGTCCCTGCCCTTGCTGTTATAACAGGGAATGTGTGGCTCCTCCATCTGCTCCTTGGTGGAACCCCAAAGATGATCAGGGAGAACAGCCTCCTGCTTTCCCTCAGGGAACCTCTGGTGTGAGATACAAAATTCCCATCTTTTTGGACGTATCAGTCCCAGAGGTGAGAAGGAACTGCATTCCTGGGGCTCCTTCAGAGAGGAAAAAAAGGAGTAGGTGTAATTGTACAACCAGGTAGAGGCTAGTAACTGCAAATTAATCGAGAGTGAATTTGACCTATAGGAAGTAAGGGGATAGAAGCTAAAAGAATAATTACATTTAGTTTTAAGGAAGAAAAGTCTTTTGGGAAGGAAGGGCAGATATACAGATTGACTTTATGGCTAGTACATACCTGTTCGGTTCCTTTGCACATGCAAAACCCTGGTCAGCACTACGGACAGAGGATCAGTACCTCGGACAGCTCCCAGGTCCTGCTTTTGTGACTTCTGGTACACAGAAGATCCAGGAGGCCCGTTTCTGATTAACTTTGTTTCTCTCAAACTTAGCACTTCTTCCGTGGCGGGACTGTCCAGTTGACTTGAAGCAGCTCCTGTCTTTGGTCTTGAGGATGGACAGGGCAGGAGAGCTGGGCCCGAAGCCCTAGAGTAGACTAGAAAGGGGCAGTGTGTCAGAGATGTGAAGAGTGCTGTGCTCCTTCCTAGAGGGCAGGTGACAAGGTTATAGAGTCCCCATAAGTACAAGTGCCCAATCTGTGTTGAATGAAAGGGGGGCCCAGAAGGAGGGCAGGATGTAAGCCTATCAACTGGCATGTCAAAGTCCAATCAGGAGCACAATAGACATTGACAGAATGTTGAAACAATAAGCAGAACGGAGTGTGATCAAGAGTGAATGTTCTCCAATATGAGGTGCTAAAGGATTCAAATGAAGGGAGAGTTGTGTAGGCGGAAGAAGCCCAGTGGAACTGTCCTGACAGGAGGCTCAGGTTGGACTTTAACAATGGGTAGGCATTAGAGAGGAGAGGAAAAACAAGGAGTGCATTTCATGCAGCAGCTATCCTGGAGGTTCAACAGGAAGAGGACACCTGCCTGCAGGGGCCAGGGATGGTGAGGTTAGCCTAACTAGAGCAGAGGAGATCAGCCTCGAGTGGACTGGCAGTGGGTGGCAGAGTAATACTTCCCAATACTTCCAACTCTGGTTGCCCATCAGAACCCACTGTGTGGCTTTGTAAAACCACAGACGCTCGGAGATTGTGGTTTCAGTGTCTGGAGTGAGGCCCAGACATTCAGACAATATAAAAGTTCCAGCAGCAGCAGCGGCAGCAGCAGAGTACAAGTTTACTGTGCTAGAGAAAAACAGGGGAGAATGTCCTGACTTTGAACTTGGAGTTGTCCTTAGTCTTGTCCTAGTGCTTGCCCCTCAATTCACCTCTCAGTGCATAGAGAAGAGGCCAGGAAAGCAACCCTAGAGAGAGAAGCAGCAGGGCCCAGGGGGTCTGGAGTGTTGTTTCAGGATGAAGACTCCAGGCTGGCAAGGGAAGCAGGGCGGGGGCTTGACAAGCTAGAGGTGGGAGAGAGCCCACCAGTCTCAGGCTCCTGGGCTCCTCCTGCTTCAGGCTCATGGGCTGGGAGATGCAGTCCCCAGCACATCTGGGTGGTTTCACTCCCCCACCCCCTCCATGCCCACAGGCCCATCTGGAGCTGTGGATTTTGACGAACCTGTTTGTTCCCCACCCCCACCAGCATCTGTGAGCTATTTCCCTCGTGGAATTTGGAAATGTTTCTCTCCCCTATTTGTAACAATCTGCCACATCACATAAACAATTCCCTGCCAGAGCAGTAGGGAGGGATGGAGGGAAGGAAAGGAGAAAAGTAGTACATTAAAAAAATTAATTTACCATCTTTAAATGCGGAGTTTGAAGCTGCTGTAATGAGCGAGATCCTTCAAAACGTTCACTCTTTGGCAGTTACTAATGAGGTCATTACGCAGAGAAGCAGAGAGGGGTCTCAGAAATGCTTTTCTCCACTTCCTAGCCCCAGGTGCCTCCTCTTTACTCCCTTCTTGCTCATCAAGATCATGTTGGAAACACACAGTATGGCCTTTACTGCCACATAACACCCTTGAAGGAGTGGTTTTTTACATGCTAAAGACCATTCATTCTTTCCTGTCACAGTGTTAACTC
The DNA here is from genome assembly GCA_004024845.1 of Tonatia bakeri. Lineage (NCBI taxonomy): Eukaryota > Metazoa > Chordata > Mammalia > Chiroptera > Phyllostomidae > Tonatia > Tonatia bakeri. The sequence continues at coordinate 101,792 of PVIA01005643.1, forward strand.
AGCACTTGCTATGATCCTGGCACTGTGTGGGGGATGGGGGGGGTGACTGTCATGTAAGTTGTGTAGGTTTTATTTTACACGGACACCAAACTGTGTGCCCAGAGACAGAGACACCTTTTTCTGATTTGCATAAAGGCACTATGTGGTGGAGTAGCTGGGGAGACCGAGGAAAAACTGGATGTGGGTTTCCCTCCAGAGAGCTGAGGCTGGTGGAGGGTCAGGAGAGACAGTAGCAGGCGGGAGAGGACACCCCTCCAAGCCCCCCTACCCTGTCTTCAGCCCTGAGAGCTCCTGGTCCCACTGGCCACCACCATGGGGGAAAGGATAGGGATAGGACAGCCGCCCCCCACCCCCCCATCCCCCCACCCTGAGCAGTGTCCTGGCCCAGCTCCCCTGTGGCAGCCCAACCTGCCTTTAAGGATCTCTGCCCCAGGATTTCCCTTGGCTCCCTTGGAGGCCCAGGGGCTGTTGTTCTAGTGGAGTGTTGCTGAGGTTCAGAAACAACAGCTCAGAAAGGAATTCTGGGAATTCTTGGTCTACAAGGTCCCTAAGACTGGCACTGCCAGTTAGCTTGGCTGGCCTAGGTCACCAGGCAGATAAGCTCAGATGGTTTTCTTGCTCCCTCCCTGTGTTATCCAGTTTGCTCTAAATATACTGTGGCTAGATCTGTGCCCGCTCACCTCCCTGGGTCTCCCAGGTCAGCACACTCCCACAAGCCATGGTCACCAAAGGCAGTGCCCACCTTGGCCCATGCACCAGGCTTTTGCCTGAGCTTCTGAAGACACAGCAGAAACCAAGACTTTCCCCAATCCAGCTGGCCCCAGTTTCTTGCCAAAGTTTCAGCATGAGGGGCCTCTTCTTGCATAGGGCAGTAGACATTCAAGAGTCTCAAATTCGGCTCGAGGAAGGCCCTTGGTGTGCTGGCTCTTCAGGGCTGTGGGCACTCTTCCTCTGTTAGCCCATGGGATCTTACTTGTGTGGCCAGTCCTAGGAATGGAAGCCCCTATGCCCTGTGCGAACTCCCTGAGCCTAAAGGAGAGGGTCCCTCTGTCTGAGCAGGCATGGGTGGCCCAGGAGGACAGAGTGCCAGGGAGAGGCCTCCTATGCCCTTTCTCTTACCCAGCTATGTTCTGCCCCAGATATGCTGGGGATAGTGAGGACCAGACCACCCTCCTGACAGCCTCTGGCCCCCTTCCCCACTTTTCCATAGCACTTTTCTGGGGCCGAGTCCCTCATGTGTCCCCACTAAGCCCCTCCTGGCCGAGCTTCCTCCAGCATCTCCTTCCCAGCTCTTCCCAGCCTTCTGCATGAAGCATCCATATCACCCTACTGCAGCCTGCGTGCCTCAGGCAGGGTGGGCAACCCTCACCGCACTAAGGGCCCTGGGGAACAGGGCACCCCAACAGGGAGCAGGCAGTCAGGGTTCCTCTCTGATGACCGGCCCCAGGGCAGATACGACTGTAGCTGGGAAGGGCGATAAAGCCAGTGTTTTCTCCACGCACGTGGTGGGGGAGGGGCTGGTTTGGGTGGACATCACTGACTTTTGCCCCCTTGGCTCCCCTGCAGCGCAGAGCCCCACCGCCGCGGACCCCCTGCAGCAGGCCTACGCCGGAGTGCAGCAGTATGCAGGTCGTTAGTACCCGCGCATCCCCATGGCTCTCCCCCGGCTTTGCTCATCTCCCCATGCCTGCCTGGGCACCAGGGCAACCTCCCCGCTCCAGGCCGGGACCCAGCACTGTGGTGGGGAGCAGCCGAGGGAAGGGTATAGTGGGGAGCTGTGCTGAAAGGAGGGAGGGCTCAGCTCCCAGAGACCCCTACTCCAGGTTGCCTTCCCCTCTGCAGGCCCCCTAGTGGTCAGGCAGAATTTCCCATGGGTGCCCTTGCAGTGGTGGGCGGTCAGAACTTCAGGCAAGTTGGTGAGCCAGGCTGAAGCATTGACCTTGCCATGCAGTTACTCATCTTTGAGGCTAGATTTCTCTTCCCATGGGGCTGCCAGGCCCGTTTGTCCAGGAGCACCAAACCACACAGCAGCACTGGGGGCAGGACTGGAGCTGGGGTGCCACCCACCACAGTTCACAGTCACTGGCCCTGGAAGCTTAGATGCCTGGGTTCGAGGCAAGGAGCGACCCTGGAAGGGAAGCAGTTCCAACCTTCCACCTCCCCGCACCCCTTCCCCAGGATACACAGGTAGCAGGAGTTGGCGTGAGCAAGGATGACAGGGAACGAGGGAGGATAGGCAGCCAGAGGTAGAAAAAAGGAGGGGTGACAAGAGGCAGCCCTAAGTCCAGTGGGTGGCCTTGGGTCACTGAATGGGAAGCCACTGTAGGAAGCCCAAAGCAACCTATCAGTCATGTTCCTCTCATTCCTACCCCTGAGCTGGGCAACACACACTCCTACCCCCCACACACCCATACACTCAAACACACACACGTCTGATGCTCGCTGTGCCATTTCTCCCTTTCTCCTGAAAGCTGGCTTTACCTTAAGTGGCTGAGCTGAAATGAACTTTTTGGCTGGTCTGCTTTTACTGCTCAACACTGAAATTTCTCTTTCTTCCTGCCCCTCACCCTGTCTCTCTTCGTGTCACTGTCACCGTGTCTTGCTCTCGCCTCTCCTCTTTGGCTCTCCAGCAGCCGCCTACCCTGCTGCCTATGGTCAGATAAGCCAGGCCTTTCCTCAACCACCTCCAATGATCCCCCAGCAACAGAGAGAAGGTGAGTCTGCAAGTGGGCTCCCAGGCCCCTCCCCGCCCCTTTCTCTTCCCAAAGAGGCTCTCTTGGGCCTTTGGCTGGGTGCTCTGTTGGAAAGACAGTTGTGTTTGTGTGTCATGTTGAGCATGAGGGAGGAGGGCAGGGTTATGAAATGCGGCGCTCTCCAACTCAAGCTGGGGGGCGGGCTTCTGGTGGACAGCTCTGCAAACCCCGGTGGTGGGAGGGTCCAAGAATCCCCTCTGCCCCAGGGGAGAGTGTGGGTAGTAGTAATGCTCATGGCTCACCACGGAGGCCTTAGGGAGGCCAGTTCCTCATGGACCAAGGTTGCACCCTCTGGGGGACTGGGAGAGCCAGGCAGAGCTCCCAGGGCAGGTGGGGGTCCGTGGGTAGGGAGGGGATGAGGGTGCCCCAGTGCAGACCTAGTCTTAGAGGAGATCCTGGAAAGGCAGATCCAGAGGCCCTGGTGTGGACAGGGTGGGCCAGGTAAGGCCAGTGGGCCCAGGGAGGCTGAGGCTCATGAAGACCCCCAGGGTCTTCTCATTCCAGCGCTTAGAGACCGATAGAGGCTGGATGAACTGGCCCACTCTTGGGGATTCCATAGGCTTGTGAGAGCTAGTTTGTTGGGGCAGGAACACTAGCTAGGTCCTGTCCTCCCCACCCTCACGAAAAGCCACATCTGCCCCAGCAGCCTACATGGCCAGGGTGCTCCACTGGTCTCCAAACGGCTGGCACAGAGCCCTTGCAGCAGACCGTCCCCGAGCTGTGGAATATAGGTTAGTCCTGGGAAGGATCCTGGGGATCTGCTGGTCCAAAGCCCTTTGGATGACCCTGACCAGGCCCCAGAGCCTGAACCACAGAGAGCTTAGTCTTGGAAGCAAACTCATCTGGTCTAACTTCCAGCTCAGCCAGCCTCTCCCCTTTCAGCCTTGTTGTCCTCCACAGTGAAGGCCCCATCCCATGCCTGAATGACACAGGGGCCACCATTGGTGAAGTGGGGGTGGAGGGTAGTCCATAGGTCCTGCCTCTCCCATGGGGTCCCCTCGCTGGGCTGTAGCCCTGAAGTCTGCCTGCCCCTGCCCTCCTCCTACCCACTCCAAGTCAGATCAGAGCCCCAAGGGGTGGGGTCCAGCAGGCTCAGAGCTTCCTGTCCCAGACCCAGAAGAGGGAGCTATGCCCACAGGCGCTACTGCCTTTGTCATTGCACTGCCACCCTGTGGTCAGCACCCTGCATCTCTCTGGTCTGTGGGCTCAGAAGTCTCTAAAGCCCACTCCCCCCCCTACACACAAAGCTGCAGGTTGGTGTTGCTCTGACCAACACACACAGCAGCCCCTGCCACTGACCTTAAACTCAGGCCCTCCATGTATCCCCTGCTCTGCCCTGCCCCCCCACCTCACACTGTGCACCACCTTCCATGTCTAGCTCTGAACTCCTTCTCAAACCTTCTCTGTATCTGAGCAGCTTTAGTTCCCCACTGTCATGCCTTGTTCCCTCGACCAGACCCCACACGGTCATTCACCACTGCAGCCTCCCCTCTGGGGAGGGATGTACTACTATAGTCCCCAGTCTTCCTGAATGTGGTGCACAGGGCGAGCAACCCTGGGGAGGAGGGCAGGGGGAGGGGTGAGACATGAGCCCATGTACCTACACAGCCATGCTACATATGAGGGTGAGCTCACAGCACTGGGGGCAGGGGTGTCAGGAGAGGATTTAGGGGGCCGAGAAGGGTGAGGTCATCAGCCCACAGAGAGGGGGAGACAGGCATTCCAGGCGGAGGAACAGTAGGTGCAAAGCCAAGGGTGTTGCAGAGGACGAGATGAGCCTGGAGATGCAGGGCAGGCGGGCTGAGGGTGGGCTGGGCCAGACCACAGCAGTGTCCACAGTGTTGCAGGAGGCATGGGTGAAAACGAAAGCCGTGTCCCTCTAGCCATGGCCCTTCACATTATCGTCACCACCCCTGTGTAATGCCATTGAAATACTGAGACACACTGTTTGCTGGGAAGGACTTTCCTTCCAGCTCCTTGTCTTTGATCTGAGCCTGAACACCAGCAGATGTCTGATCCCCAGAGGCTGTCTGCCCCATGGACAGGCCAAGGTTACTCTCAGTGCTGGTCCATTCCTGGCTCTGCCAGGGGCCGCTGGGTGGCCAGGGGTAGTCACTTTCTTTCTCTGGAGCTCCATTTCACCATTTCTCAGAAGGCTGGTCTACAGATTGATCTCCAAAGTCCTGCTGGCTGTGGATCTGTGAATGAGGGACTAAAGTGAGGGCCTGGGGGCAGCTGGAATAAGACAAGGTGTAGGCTGTCTGTCGAGAGTGAGGGGCAGAAGACTGGTGGTGCTCAGCTGCACGCTGTGCTGATGGAACTCAGTCTACGGGCCTGGCCCTCAAAAGGCTCCTTGTCTCTTTAAAGACAACAGACATAACATCCACATAAAGCAGCTTTCAGAGCTTGAACTTGGGGCATGGGCCCCAAGTTCAAAGCAAGTGTCAGCATGGGTGGAGTAGAGAGGGAAACCCTGAAGAATGGGGAAGGGCAGAGAAGAGGAGGCATGTACCCGGGCTGAGGTGGGGGTGGGGGTGGGAGGTGCATAGGAGGACAGGAGAAAGCAAATGCCCCTGCCTCTAGAGAGTGCCCCTCTGGCTGGAGAGAAAACCTACTGGACACAAAGGAAAAAGAGCCTCAGACTGAGCAGTATGGAGTATAGACTCAGGGAGCACTGAGGGGGAGAGGGTGTGGGGAGTATCTGGGTGGGCGTCCTAGAGGAGGTGTGGCTTAGATTGGACCTTCAAACTGTGTGGCTTTTGTCCAAGGAGACTCACATCTAGCTGGGGACCATCTAGGAACACATGCAAAGGGCATGAACTAGTGATCACACATGGTTAGAGGGAACGGGTGAGGAGAGGGTGACCAGGGCTTGGGGGATCCCGCACCCAGAACCACGGAAGTGGGTGAGGGAGCACGCTCGCGCCGGTTCTGGTTCTGAACGCGCCGTCAGCTGGCAGTTTGCCTGGGAGACAGCAGTCCGGGGGTGAGGGCGGGGACAAGGACCAAGGAGGTCCATGGCCCAGAGGGCTGCTTGGGTGGTCAGAGGAGCCTTTGGAGGGAGGAAAAGGTGGGAGGAGAGAGGAAGGGACGAGAAAGCAGAGAGACTCCAGAGCGAGCTCTCTGCTCCAGGGCGGGGCTATCTGGCAGCGGGGCCTTCCCAGAGAACCATTGGTTCCGGCCCTGAAAGCAGCGTATCAGACCACGTCGGTGCCTTACAGCCTTCACTTTTGACCTCATGCTTAGTTTCCACCAGCCTCTGATCAGAACCTCAGCTCTTACACGAATCTGACAAACGAAGCTATTCCTTTGCATGTCCTTCATGGGTTGGAAACCATTTCAATGACCACACTTTAACAGGTTAACTCATATGTGGCATACTATGCTTAAGATGGCAGGAAACATGAAGTATCTTGGAGAGATTTCCATTTCAAAGAGTTAAAATTGAGCATTTGGGTTATTTAAAAAGAAAAATGTAAATCTGTGGCTACCTGGAAATTTCAGGAACCCAAAGGCCTCAGCTGTGTTCACAGTTTCTGGGGCATTGAGATTTATGACAGAGAGGTAGAAAGAGAGGAAAGCACAGACACTAGAGTCAGATGGCCTGGGTCTGTATTCTGGCTCCACCCCCTACTAGCTGTGTGGCTTTTGTCAGGTGACTTAACCTCTCTGGGCCTCAGTTTTCTCATCTGTGAAGTGGAAAGGACAAGCAATAGAAGTGGCGGGGCTGTTGTTGCAATGAAGTGAGAAGCCTTTCGTTTAAGGAGGCTCATGGGCACCCTGGCTAATTGTGGAGCCCTGCTGTGAAGACCCTCCTGCCCGCCTAGCCCACTGGAAGAGGCAGGATAAACCTTGATTTCTGCCTTCAAGACCAGGGCTGAGTTTGAAGTTCGAGGCAGGAGAAGGTGGGGCCATTGGGAACCATGGGGCCATGGGAAGGAGTGGCTGTAGGCCAGGGAGGACAGACTGAGCTGCCACCCATGGGTGCAGGAGGTGAAGTGAAGCTTCTCACCCACCTGAACCAGCACCCCTGGCATGGCTGCCCCTGGCCCAATCCCTCTTTCCTCCCCTGAGTGGGGGCTGGGCAGGAGGGAGGCCCAGCAGATCCTCCCAGTTCTCCCCATGGCCACGCCTCCTCAGCAGGCGTGCTGATCAGGCCTATGTCTGCCCCTTTGACTCGTCACTTCTGTCCCTGGAGCCCAGAGTTACCCGGCAGGCACCCCGTTACAGATCCATTTTGCAGAAAAGGCAACTGAGGCACAGAGAGGTTCAGTGACTTGCCCAAGGGCAGAGCAGAGACCAGAGCTCAGACCCTGGGCTCAGCAGCCCCCACTCTTCTCGGATCTTGGATGAGACCCCCCTTCCTAACCTCGCCCCCACCCCTCCCTGCTGCCGCTGCCTAACTCGCTCACCTCTCCTCTGTCTCTCTCTTCCCCCACCCTGCCATCCCTCCTCCCCCGCCCCACCCCCTCCCCTCACCGCAGGGCCCGAGGGCTGTAACCTGTTCATCTACCATCTGCCCCAGGAGTTTGGGGACGCTGAGCTGATGCAGATGTTCCTCCCTTTCGGTAATGTCATCTCCTCGAAAGTGTTTGTGGATCGGGCGACTAACCAAAGTAAATGCTTTGGTGGGTAAAGATAACAAACCAACTAGCTTCACCTAGGACAGGGCGGTGCTCGCACCAACTTACCGGTGTCCAACTGCTTTTAACCTGCTCCTCCACACAGCTCTCCGCGCCCAGGTGCGCCTTGCGCCCCAGACCCCAGCCACCATCTCTCACTCTTTCTCTTCCACTTTTGGCTTCTTGGCTTTCCCTGCTCACTCCCCGCCCAGCTCTCCGTCACCCCATCCCCCACTTCCCAGTCCAAGAGATAAATTCCGCTTCCTGCTCCTAGTCTTAATTCCCACCCACTGAGAAGGGGGAGGAGCCACCTTGGGCAGCGGTGGGAGGGGCAGCATGCAGAGTCCACCCGCAGCCCTTCTCCTCCCACTGTCGGAGTGGCCCCTGCGTGAACGCTGGGCATGATCCTTGGGGGTGGGGTCTGCCCAACCGAGGCTGCTACCCTGCTTTCCCCTTGGCTTCCTCCGTCCATCTCCGTGTCCTGCCCCCATCCCCCTTCTCTGTCTACCCTGCTCTTTGCTCCCCTCCTGCCATCCAATGAACTCCCTTTCCCCCACCCACGCCTCTCAGGCCACCAGAGCCACATTGTTGAAGAGTCAGGAGGAGGAAATGGTCCCTGCCCTCAGGAAGCCTCAGATCTTAGCTTAGATGGTAATCACACCTACTCACCAGCAGTGAAATCTGCAAGGCACCAAGTAACGGAGTAATGAAAAGGCAGGCGGATATTAAGGAAGGAAGGAAGGAATGGACAAGGGCGTGGGGCTGGTATGAGACTAGTCAAGGCCAGCGAGTGGGGAAGCTGGAGGCTTTGGGCAGAAAGGAGGGCTCAGGGGAGACCATCTGTGAGAGAGGTTCTGCACTGGGGAGGGTTTTGACAATTCAGATGATGATGCTTCATGTGGTGTGGCAGGCAGTAGAAGATGGTGGGAGGTCCTTGAGCTGAGAGTAAGAGAATGAAACAGCTTTCAGGAAATTTTCCTGGTGGCAGGGTATTAGATGGGCTTGGGAGGACTTGGGAGGACTTGGAGTATGGTTGTCAGATAAAATGAGGATACCCAGTTATATTGGAATTTCAGATAAACAATGGATGCATTTTTAGTATATGTGTGTCTCAAATGTTACAGTCAATATGGCCCAAGCATTGTTTGGGATATCGTTATGCTAAACAAATATTCGCCGTTTATCTGAAATTCCAATTTACCTGGGCACCCTATGTTTTGATTTGTTTGAAACCAGAGGTCCCACCTCATCCCACAGCTCTCCCCTCCATCCCTCCTTAGTCCCTCTCACCTCCTCTTCCCCTCTGTCAGCCCTTCCTTCTGGGCCAGAGACACTCAGGATTCACCTGAGGAGCGACTGAGGAGTACAGTCCCCAGAGAGCCACCCATGGAACCTGAGTCTGCCAGGAGCTCAGTACCTCCAGGTTGACCCCCGGAGTCAGGGGCTGTTGGGACAGAATAGGAACCTGTGCTGGCCAGGAACCCAGGTCACATGGTGGAGGGAGAAGGTGTAAGGTTATAGGAGCATCAGGAAGAGCATGTTGAGGAAATTCCAGTTTGGGGACCCACTTGCCGGAACCATGAGGGGCTTGAGGTCTTAGATCGTGTTTGACAGAGCAGTCAGGCAGCATCTTTGCTCCGTTGTCCCTTCCTCGGAAATCTGTGGCACTTCAGTGGCATAGAGTTGCCTCAGTAGCTCATTTCTCTTTGAGTATTGGGAAAACAAAGCCAAAGAAAACGGCAGGGCTGCCCCCTGCCCCCTGCTTGAGAAGTGTTTCTTCTGACAAATCATAATTACGTATGTAAAAACAACAAATGGGAGATCCTTGTGTCTGCACTTTAAGTAAGCCTGCAATGGTACATGAAATCGAAGAAGACCCCTGCCAGCCCACAAAGCGCTGGGCACCCAGGGCAGAGCAGGCACGGTCTGTAGCCACACCCTGGTGCATCTGTGCTGCCCCCCCCCCCCCCCCCCCCCCCCCCC